>CAUYWD010000245.1:0-102780 GCA_963576735.1 Bedellia somnulentella | reverse complement strand
ATACGTTTCTGACAATACCAAATGTTATGATATACTCATACTCACATGTAAAGATCCATAATATCGAGGGCCCATATTCCATCAGGGTGATCTTTGAGCAGCTCTGCCAGATCGCGACGAATCATTTCCAGAGTGGCTTGACGACTCGAAGATTCTCCTTTGACAAACATAACTTACTATAAAATCTTGTTATGTGCCAAGAATAAAATTCTAAAATTCCAAAAATCTAAATGAGTCTTCAGGGGTTTGCTAGGATTGTCCAACGACGTGAGGAATGATATAATAATATAATATATGAATATTCAATGTAAAAGATGCCTAATACACTGGGAATAAATTGCCAAATAAGTACAACTAGAATACTGCATCTTTAGTCTTACTGTTAAACAGTTAGACACAAACCTCTCGGGTCAAAAGGGATTAGATTAGATTCTCAAAGGGTGTATTCATAATTCAAGTGGCAGTTAGGTAAATAGTGAGATTTATCGCACATTCGTTAGGATATTGTAGCCTGAATCAACAGGTTTTCCGAAAAAGAAGAAAATCCAAGAATAGGGAGAAGAAGTCGTCGGTCAGTCCAACCCCCAGGATGTCGAGTCTTCCAACCGACAAAGGTAACTTCGTTTCTACCTCTTTTAAATTTTAAGGTCAAACGAAGTTTATAATTCAAGTATAGAATAATAATAGTGAAGGTGCTTATTAGTCGATGGAACTAACGACAACTACAAAGGCATCGTAGGATTCGTCAAGTTACAATGATTACTCACTTAGCAATATCCGAATATTTGGGTCGTGCGAGCAAGACAAAAATTTGCATTAATACGGAAAGAGATACGAATAAAAATAGCGTTGTCGATTTGAACAGAAGACCTTCTGATTATTTACCAGATTATTTCAACCCAGACACACAATTACTTTATATTACGGACTATTCAATGTAAAAGATGACTTTCACCAGTATTTACTTACCACTAGAAGCAGTCATCCGACCGGAATCATTATCATCAATATTATGGTCTTCTCGGTCTTTTAATGAAGGCAACCGCTTCTGTAGGAACCGGTCTAGTGCGCTGCGGCTATCAGAGTCATCATCAATATTCAATTGGGACACACTTTCACTAATATTTAATCTATGGTTACTATGATTATTTGCCACTTGGTGACTTGGTTTAGCTACTCTAGTTTGGTCCACTAATTTTGGCTGTTCCACTTCTTTAGGCTGTTCCACTACTTTAGGCCGTTCCACTACTTTAGGCCGTTCCACTATTTTTGGCTGTTCTACTGATTTTGTTATGCTTCTTGGCGGCATTTTTTGTTGGACTATTTGTGGTTTCACGGCAGATTCTTGTATACTTCTTCTTTTGCCTTTGAAGCTGGAAAAAAGGTTTAATAAAAAAATATCATCAATGTATACAGAATAGAATAGAATAACTCTTTATTCTACATCAAACACAAATTTACAAAAGAAATTATCATGCAGTTTACAGTGAGGTACAATCAGCGGTCTTATCGCGCAAAGCGATCTCTTCCAGACAACATTATGTAATAAGGTTTACACCTTATGGTATACACCTTATATAAAATAAAAAAAAACAACAAACAGACGACCAGTACTGCAGCTGATTTGGTTTAGAATGTGAGCCTTTCTCATTGCTTCTTCATTATGGGTCTTTAGCATGCATGGATTAAGTGTTTGGCGTGTAGTGCCGGCTTAGAATTTCACTACACCTTTCTACACACGGGTGTTATAAGAGGCGACTGAGGGAGTGGGGTTTTCTAGTGGTTTTTGGGCGATGCGGTTAGAGACCCATCACCAAAGACACTTTATTTCTACCATCTAGTCCCCTATCAATTTCCAAATGAGGCTGAGGAGTTTCTAGCCCTGAAGCTCTGCTTGCCCCTTTTTAGGATTTATGACCGTGAGTATATGTATGTATGAATTTAGTGTTTTGAGAGTGATAATTTGAACCATAATCATCTACCAAATTCATAGCATACATACATTCATGCATACTTTACTCAGTTTCCCATCGGTTCACTATTTATTTGTTTATTGAATAAACCAACAACCTAAGAGAGTTCATTAATATTACAAGTGGACTATTAATATATTTCAGGCGACTTGCGACTTGATCTATGCGCTTACCTTTTGTTTTTAGAAGTTGTTTTCTGCCGCTGCACAAAATTGTCTATGTGTTTTAGAGTTTCTGGTACAATCAAAGTCAGGACGGGGTTAGATGGTTGCCCACTCAACTATAAAAAAAAGTTTACATAATACATAAACGTTAATTATAATCTGGTGACTTGGCGTGGCTTCTTACGGCACCGAATTTACTAAAAAGGTCAGAATGAGAAAGCTATTCCTATACAAATCACAAAATGCATAGATATAAAAATACTTAAGGTATGCACAGATATATTTATACCACAATTTATATATTTAGTCAAGAGCGATATGAAAGAATAAACAGGGTACACAAAATATAGTTGGTATATAAGGCCAAGAAAAGGTGATGAAAATACAGCACAATAAACAAATGATGAAATGTATGCATATAAAAAATACACATAAATAATTATTTATGTGTATTTACATTATAATGATAGCTTCAAACATGAGACATAATTTGATTGTACTGTTTTATGAAGATAACCCTGAAATAACCTTATTTACTACCTTTCGCAGACAAAGTTATACTACTGAAGTATTTTTTAAATTTAGAAAAAGATCCTTAACCAGGGGGCAGTTGATGTTTGCATAAAATTATCTGAAAAGATCTTGTTAAGTCATAGCTCGAATCATTCGCATAAGTATTCGCATTTCACTTAAGAATTCATTCAAAAGTTGCAGGAGTGCAAGAGGTGTGCGACTAAATGGATACCTAACTTAAAGAAAATCATTTAACTGTCTCAAAAAACTTAGTCATGTGACAATGTATTCGTACAAAACGGCGATAGGCCTGCCCACTTACCAAGCAAAACGTGGGTAGCTACTCTGGACAGTAGGTGGCGCTCTCACGTGATGTTCAGAAGTATTGGTACCTCTGCAAACCCCTTCAGGGATATTTGGCATTAACATTTGTGTATTTTGTCTCAAAATCCCATTAAAATGTTACCTGAAAAGAGTCCTGGCAGCGTTCCCTCAGGAAGGAGATGGCGTCACGGTGGCCATACTTCTGCAGGGGCAAGTGCGAGCCCATCATCTCGCGATAGTCGCGGCATAGTTGGCGCACATCCACCTATGAAACATAAAATTGTTCATTGACCATAATCCCAAAAAGCAGTAGAGCCGGAGGCCTAGCACGAGCGCTATTTCATCGCCACAATATTGGTTAGAATGAGACAAAAGTAAACGATTCTATGTAAGTGCGAAAGAGACGGCAGTTTTACACCACGCGATATCTAGTTAAAAGGTCCCTCATGCTAGAGCTATACAGGTCTCGAAATGAATAACTTTTGAGCCACCTCTTTATTTCTTACTGACCTAAGTGGTTATGCCCAGAATTTAGATTCATCTGTCATTGTTCGTTTAACTTCACAAATCCGTACATTCTTAGATTTAAAAAAAAACATATTATCAACAAAGATTCAGAGATAAACGATATAGAGTGTATTTATAAGAATGTACCTGAGTCGGACTGGACACGACGATGGATCGAAGCGTTGCTTTCAGTTGATCCAGCTCCGAAGACATGGCAGCTGGTTGCTGACATCAGCTTCCTACCCTGCAACCAATTATTATCATCCTCATTATATATTATTGTACATGTTCTAAACAAAGGCACTAATACACCTGGTACTCACGTTTTGCTTGGACAGTGCACATATGTGATAGGAGGCAGGCCTATCGCCGTTTTGTAAGAAGCCATTGTCACATGACTAATTAAAATCAGGTGTAGGGTAGGTGGCTCACATTACAAACTCACACACTAAGTACTAATAGACATGACCTCACAATATTTTTCCTCACCATTTACAACCATGATAATATATACTATTCATAAAAATGGGGATTCACCAGCAAAAATTTTATGGAATCATGTTTACAAACCACAAGTGTTTAAATGAACCAGAAAATATCCACAAATATGACTTTAGAAATCCCCCTACTCCAAGTTGAACCTAGTTCCCACTGCAGGAAATAAGGTGGTCTCTTCACTAAGCTATCACGGGAGTACATTAATTGTCAATACGAAAATCCAGGATAGCGATAGTTGGACTTCCTCAGGAAGGGCACCAAACTCATTTCAATTTATGAGATTTAATTTATTTAAACCTTTATTTTTACCATCTTTTCCCCATTCAACTTCCAAGTGGCTGAGGAATTTATAATTCCTTAGCTCTGGTTACCCCTTCAAGGGAAATATAGCCTTGAGTATATGTATGTATGAGATTTAATTTTAACCAACAATAATAGGAAATTGCAGGTCAAATCAACTTAACTTATTATTATGATTCCATGATTCAGTTTTAATATGTAAATTTTAACTAGGCCAGCGTGGTGGACTTTCAGCATCATATTCAGAATAGTATTGAGCCTACCATATAAACATCTGATTTATAACTCAATCATGGCTACTCATTATGGTTACAGGATATCACAAAAATATGTGACAATTTTGTTAAGTCAATATAAATTTGAATTTCTTATTTTATTTCAGAGGAAGTTTATATCTACTACAAAAATATGTCTAAGAAATAAGACAATTTCTGTACCAACTATTTCACTCGTGACTTGCAATAAATTTTCTATTCTATTCAACTGTTCTCTACCTATATCACTAGAAATACTAAGGTGGCTGGTCTATCACTGTTTTGTACAAACACACTGACACATGACCAAGTTTAACTCAGCCACAATAAGTAGTTAGTTGGTGGCCCATTTAGTATGACCTAGCTTCTGAGTCAAGAGTGTTTGTAGTCTTTGGTCTCTGTTATTTATGATTGACTTGTCATGTTGGAAAACAGAATGAGGAATTGTTTATTTTGAGATGTTGTAAAATATTTGTAAGTGGTATTCTGAGAGTAAAGAAGAAATATAAAAAATATATATAATTAAATATACAGCATATTTGAAGGATAATTAATTCATATAAGTATATTTACAGTGACAAGTATATTGGACTAAGAATTTATTTAAATAGAGAAATATATAAAGATAATATGAAGTTTTAACCATACCACCTACTGGGTAGAAGAACCCCTCAAGAACTAATGTTGACCAATAACCATGAATTATTTGTTATCAAATTCATAGATCACTTAAAATAATCCCAAGTCATTTACTTTAACTTGTTAAACGGATAGCAAATATTCAAGGAATAAACAAAACATTGCAATCAAGGGATCACAATTAATACCTCCATAGGAATAGCAGCAATCACAGATGTCCGGCAAAAAGATCTGTGTCTGTGTTATTCAAAAAGAAGTAAATATATGAAATAAAAATCTATAAAAACCGCATAAACTTTACCAATTAGTTATGTTAAAGATGAATCGCGTCACAATCAGTATAACAAATAGAAACTAGACTTGTTTCCCAAACGAAACTTCTGTTAGATAGCCAAACCAGAGAAAATCGAAAAACAATGTATATAAAACCATGTGTAGTTAAAAAATAATCCTTTAATTGGCCATTCAGCACATTACATTAAAGAACGCGATAATTGCATATAATTAATTACTTACTTGACTCTGCAGTGTTCAAAATAATATAATGTATGAAAAATTTAAAGAAACTTAATTCTTAAAGTGTAAGATGTTTTCTTTGCATTCTCTCCTTTTCTTCAAGCAAGCAAAAAAGATTTTGTTGTACTTGTATTGTAGTTTGCAAAATTTACATTTGCCAATTAAAAACTTCTATCTTAATAATATTTTTACCAATATCAGATAAAGTTTGCTAATAAAAACAGAAAAATATATTTGTATTATACCGGTATACCTGTACAAAAAAGCCGCATATAGTGTTGTATTCAAACATTCAGCGGACATATAACATTCAGCGTTCAATTCAATGTCAAATTCAGCAACACTGTGCATCTGATTTCAGGCCAATACAAAACGTAGTGTTATTTACTTTGTGCTGTGGTGATCAATAATCTTTGATTCAGTTCAGACTAAACTATGTCAAAGTAATTTTAAAAATAATTCGAAAGTCTTTGAACTCGTCTTGGAAGTATATCCAGTGTTATATGTTATGTATGTATAACAGTGTTGTATTTATTTAGTCCTTCCGCATCGACGCATGCATATATATCCTAGATTCTATTGAAGAATTTCATACCACCTAGACATGCAACTACTTACCTAACTTTTGAAGTCACTCTTTTTCAGACCATGATTATAGAACTACTAAATTCTATGTACAAAAACAATAAAAACTTTTTTTTGCTGGCAATATTATATATTACTGGCAGATTTTTCTACATTTCGATTAGAGGGCTTTTGCCAATAAATAAAATAAATAAAAAAAAAAACTTGTTTTGGGGTAGCGAGCTGTGATATAATCACACTGAAAATAGTTTAAATCATGGCTTTTTACATGAAACGAGCTTTAAGCTCAAGTTGTAATGCAAGCAAAATACTCCTTAGAAACTTAAGAGCTCCAGTTGTTCAGCGTGTGGCTACATTTTCTGATAAAGCACCTGTTACTGAAACACGACCCACGATAGCTAAATTTGACCCTTTGCAGAAAAATCAACTCGTAGACTTTGGTAAATACATAGCCGAGTGTATGCCCAAATATATCCAAAAGGTGCAAATTACTTCTGGAAATGAACTGGAAGTGTTAGTTCCTCCGGAGGGATTGCTGCCCGTGCTCCATTTTCTGAGAGATCATCATAGCGCTCAGTTTGTGAACTTGATTGACATCGCTGGAATGGATGTGCCTTCTCGTGAAAACCGCTTCGAAGTCATCTACAACCTACTGTCTCTTCGGTACAACTCTAGAATTCGTGTTAAGACTTACACTGATGAACTATCTCCGCTGGATTCTGCTTGTGATGTATTCAAAGCTGCCAACTGGTATGAGAGGGAGATTTGGGATATGTTTGGAGTATTCTTTGCAAACCATCCTGACTTAAGAAGGATACTGACTGATTATGGATTTGAAGGCCATCCCTTCAGGAAAGACTTCCCTCTCAGTGGATATGTAGAGGTGAGGTATGATGATGAACAGAAAAGAGTGGTAGTAGAACCTTTGGAGCTGGCTCAAGAGTTCCGTAGATTTGAGTTGAGTGCTCCGTGGGAGCAGTTCCCCAACTTCCGTGCTCCACCTACTGAGGAGGTTGCCAGTCCACCGGAAGAACAAGAAAAACCCAAAAAGTAGTAATCAAGTATATACAGTTAAGAATGTTATGAGCTAATATAATAGAAATGATTTATCCCAACAGATTTTGTTTAATTTATTGTGAGTTCTTTGAAGGTGTAGTGTTGGTTTAGAGCTTAACTATTTATTCTTGTAAGTGTCATATGTAGCAAAGAAGGGTATTGGGGCAATTTAATAGATTGATCAGCAATGTGGCTGGAGACCCATCACCTATCATGTTTTACTTAAAAACCTTTGACCAAAAACTTTAAAAAGTAAGTTGCTGTTTGCAGGTGATTATTATTATTCGAGAAAACGAATAAATGATTATGATTATGATAGATAATACACTAGCAGCAATATTTTGCTGATGCGTGTATATCACTGCACTTGTTTTAAATATTTGTCAAGAGTTCACTGAGGGAGCACTGATTACTGTCTCTGGTAGTTTGTTCCACACGTCCACAACACGGTTTGGCAAAAAATTGAGTCTCGGATTGCTTGTACATGAGGAGTGTGATAGTTTTAGAGAATGTCCTCTCAAGTTCCTATTTTTGTTCATTACAAACATATCTTTTAGTCCTGGTACATTGATTATGCTTTAAAACTAAAGAGAAGTATTTTTCTGTTCATACAATGTATTTCAAGGTAAACCTAGGATAATCTAAAAGAGTAAAGAAAAGAAAAATTCTATAAAAGATCCATACTTCAAGACATCAATAACTGTGATAGCTCAGTGAGCAAAACAATGGAGACATGGTATGGATTTAAATCCCGGGTTGGGCCTATATCAATTTGTCTTGTCTAAAGTCATATGTGTGGTTTATTTATGATTGTTGTTGATAGTGAGGAAAACGTTGTACTGTGTCACGTTACATTCTGCCGCCTTTAAAAAGCTTTTTCTTTTTTATTATGACTGCTTATAAAAATCTTCCAAATAATATAATAATATTAATTGAAGAATGAAATGCTTCTCCTAATAAGCCTATTTTATCTAAGTTTCATCGAAACCTGTGTAGTGTTGGCTTAGAATAGTACTACCCCATTTCTTCCGGTGGGTTTACGTAAGAGGAGACTAACGGTAATGGTTGGGGCTTTTAAGGGATTTAAAGGCGATGTGGTTGGAGACCCATCTAATAAAATCGTATATGCGCCCTTTTTTCTATAGACGGCAACATTGTATTCGTACCAAATGGCGACAGGCTTGCCACCTTTCACGTGAGTACACTGCGCAAGCAAAACGTGGGTATTCTCTACAATAGGTCAAAATTTCACTCATCAATCAAGATACGAAAATTTCGACACCAGCAGAACTATGAAAGTTATGCGTTGTTGATTATGATAGACGAGTGTCTTTCGGAATTTGTAAAAATTTGGTAGAGGACGCTGATACCAGTAAGGTGTTAATAAGCAAGGAAAGTCAAATTTCGCAATAGTGGTTACTTGGCACCATATCTCAGTTGGCAGAGCGGAGAGCGACCGGGCGACCGGGGCGTAGACAGGGATGTCGCGGGTTCAAGTCCTGACGGTGTCGAAATTTTCTTTTCTTGATTGATTAGTAAAATAATCCCCACATGAGTTTTTATGGGGTATGCTCCGCTGAACAACGGAGCATTTTTTTTCTTCGCAGTTACACTAACGTCTTTTTGAAATGAATTCAACAGCTCTGCAGACATATTATGATAGACAAAACATATCGTGGCCTCAATACCGTATTTGGACTTGCGAAATTTTTGCGTGTTCAAAATCATCAAGAGGTAAAAACACTTACTATTTTTTGGACTTGCGAAATTTTCGCGTGTTCAAAATCATCAAGAGGTAAAAACACTTACTATTTTTTGCAAATTACCTCTTGATGATTTATAACACGCGAAGTAAAAAATTGCTCCGTTGTTACACTGGGTGAACAGCGCGGTGTAACAGCGGAGCATACCCCGTTTTTATGCACAACAATGCCATAATAGATCACAATTAGTACCTCCGCCAACCCATTCCGGGATATACTACACACGGCAACGGCACTGCCAATGGGCAGAACTCCCGCCGATCATGCAGACAAGCGTGGGTTCAAATACCGAGTTCGGCCTACACCAATTTTTCTTTTCTAAAGTTATATGAGTGGTTAATTTATCATGGTTTATAACGGCGAGCGAAAACACCGTGAGGAAATCCACATGGTTAAGGGCCAGCGCTGACTGCCGGCATGGCATGGCAAAGGATTTCGGTACAGATATAGCATTTTTAATCTTATTACCATGAGTATAGAATTCATTTTACTTCATTTTGACACAACGATGCCGACGTTCTGTCTTACCGCGGCTTCCTCGGCATCGTTGTGTCAAAATGAATTCTATACGCATGGTTATAAGATTAAAAATGCTATATCTGTACCGAAATCCTTTGCCATGCCATGCCGGCAGTCAGCGCCGGCCCTAAGTTGTAAGAGTTTGAAATGTACTATATACAACGCTAATGTGCGTAAGTGAAAGGATTTTTCCTATTACCATGACCACCGACTTTTATCAACCTCCCATTTAGGTGTTATATATCCCTTGGTCTTCTCCTGAAAGTAAGCGAGTTTGGCCGTGGTGGGCGGAAGTGGGCGGTGAAATGTGAATAAACATATGTTTATCCTGGTCTATCTCATGAGAACTTTGAACAGAAAAGTTAAGAGGAAAGTTTTAATAATTTCTAAAATGATTGAGGAAACTCCAGAATGTGTTTGCTGCGATGCGCTATCTGTACACAATGATACGCTCTACATGGAAATGCTGACAGTGCAAAAACAATGCAATACGTAAACGTAATAGTCAATATACATCAAATCCACATCAACATTATCCATACAAATCCCACCCCGCGGAAAGTTTCGTTTCAAGATTTAGTTCAGGTCAGAACTCAAATTAAAACAGTTGGACCGCGGTCCTCACTCCAGGCACACCATCGCCTGGCCGAGGATGTTTTTTTTATCTCCTCTGTGTGCAACTGTAACAATTGACAACCGCTTCTAGTTCTAATGCAATGCAAGTCATGTTTGTTTAATTCCTGAGCAAACTGAGTCTTTTCTTGTCATATGTGATACTATCTGAACCGACAGACTTCGCACAGTCAAATTTGCTTATAACAAAACTTTATGCGTTTTTTTCAGTACTCTTAGTTCAATCATGCGTGAATATTTTATTGGTCAATTTTTTTCGGTATAAAAAGTATCCTATTTGATACTTTGGGGCATTATCTAGCATTCTGCCAAATTTCGTTCATATAATTATGTTCTTGAGGAGCCTTTTCGCCTCTAACACACAAACATCTATATCTATTTATAATATTAATGGGATCTACTCACAGGCCTCACAGCTACAGATCTCAAGAAGGAGAAGCAAAAACATCAGAATTAGAATTGCCTTAGCCGTATACGTGCGAAATCTTGTCATAAAATAAATAATGGTTGGAGAAGACTAATGTCTTCTGCCACATTCCCATGACTTACTTACTTACTTATACTCACGCCCATTGTTCCCATTGGGGTAGGCAGAGGCTATCGATCGCCACTTTGTACGATCCAGGCAAAACACTTTTGCTTCTGTTACATTCATCATTCTTCTCATACATGCTCTTCTATTCTTCATACTTCGGACGCCGGCCTTTTTGATCACACACTCTATTTGGTCCAGGTGTGTCCTCCGTGGTCGTCCTCTACTCACATTACCTTCCACGTTGGCTCTATAGATCTCTTTCACCAATTTACTGTCATCAATCCTCTCTATGGGCCCAAACCACCTTAACATTCCTTTCTCTATCTTGCACACTACGTCATCTTTCACACCCAAAACGTTCACGAATTACACTATTTCTCAGTTTGTCGCACAACCTTACATTACATATACTTCTGAGGGATCTCATTTCCACTGCATTCACTCTACTTTCATGCCTCTTTTGCCATGCCCAACATTCACTGCCATATATCAGCGTAGGAACCAGTACAGCATTGTGAATTGCCATTCGCGCCTTTTCAGACAAGAACTGGCTCGACATTAGACTGTTTATGGCTCCATTTACCGCATTTCCCTTTTTTACTCTCCTTTCAATATCTTCCACGCATTTTCCGTCCCTTGTAAACAAACTAATTAATATAATGACATAATTTAAAAAGCCCCTAATACCCTTACCCTTAGCTATATTCTCTCTACTGCCAGATCAGATGGCTCCTCTACTGCCTGCTCGAACGTAGCATATAGCGCATCTTCCGGCGTTGGAAACTATAGACCTTCGAGTATTTTTTTTTTATTTTAGAATAAATTCCGCAAAATTAGTTGCGATTTTAATCGAAAACGAAATTTTGGTTAGAATGATCGGGTTTCATACATCAGAGTGAAAACAATACATGTCTCTTTTACTCCCACTGACCTCCATTATACTATATAAGTACGCTGGACTAATTATAGGCCGGGTGACAGTGAGGCGATTTGATTTTCGCCATTTTGGCGCTTACGGCAGCAGTGAAGGAACAAGGAACTAATAAAAGAGATGGGACAGGACTAGCCGTGTGTAGGTCCGGCTCGGTGGATTCAAATGATTCGAATCCCTGCGTGAGCCTGATTGGCCTAACCGGCCCCACTCTTTCTTATCAGGTGCAGGTTCGCTTAACCGGGCCGCTCCGCACCGGCTCGGTTTTATTGTTTTCGAACAACAGGCTCAGGCATCAGGTTCAGGATCGGTTCGATTATTACCGTTACATTTGCTTTGCTTGCTGAATGTGAGAGCGAGACAAGAATGTAATACAATTTGAACTCGGGAGACAGAGACGAAAAGAGAGTTGTCCTTTTTTGTTCTTTGTTTGCCAATTTCGTTTAATAGATTTATCAATCTTTTCATAAATAATGGTGTTTATAGTGATATTATAAATATGATAGTGTTTTATGTTGTGTCACTTTCTG
Organism: Bedellia somnulentella; assembly: GCA_963576735.1. NCBI lineage: Eukaryota > Metazoa > Arthropoda > Insecta > Lepidoptera > Bedelliidae > Bedellia > Bedellia somnulentella. The sequence continues at coordinate 90,540 of CAUYWD010000245.1, read as the reverse complement.
ATTTGCATATATTTATGTGTAGATATTGTTATAAGATGTTGTTAAGATGTTTCTAAATATTATTATTTTTTTTACATATGGATATTTGTATGTTAGCGAACCTAGCCTGTACACAAACAGAATCATTATACATATGAGTTAATTGATTTTTACATGTATGTCAACAGCAATCGTTACGTTCCGCGAAGTAAGCGTGGTATTTTTTGGTTGATGGATTCAGTTCCGAATTTCTTAACCGAGCCGGATTCGATAAGCGGTCCGGCCCGGTTAAGAGGATTCAGTACCGGAACTGAGCCTGAACCTGGTGATTCGAATCCCCTCGCGGAGCTGGATCTACCCAAGCCTAGACAGGACGATAAAATATATCGATAAAATGTTTCTGCTTAAAGGAAAGGCTAAGTTTTATCGAAACGAAACTTTACAGCACTATTGATTTATAATTGTTTCTAAAAACCATAGATATATTATGCTTTATGGTGAAAAAAACACTGGCCATTTTGCAGTTTACGTCATATTTAGTTCCTCGTTCCTTCATTGGGGGCGCTTCAAATTGGCACAGTAAATAGCTGTCATTTTGATACGTATCATTAGTCCAGCGTACTTATATAGTATAATGGAGGTCAGTGTTTACTCCTGATGCTAAGGATATGATTAATTTGCAACGGCGTAAAGTAAACTACTCGATAAAACTCGCAATTCTATGGACTCGTTAGATAACTTACCCATCTCTACGATTGGCGGGAACTTTTTTTTTAACTTCACATTTGACTTGTTTTGTAAATATTCTGTTTATTTCATTGTTTATGTTGTAAAATATATAATTTCAGCCGTGTTAGTTTTGAATAGTATATTTTGTCTTGTCCGCCATGTCCTTAAATGAACAAAATAACATAAAATCTTTAAGAAAATATCTCAAAGTGAATATTATAGAAAATAATATAACATTCCGGCGACATAACCACGAAAGGCAACATGTATATGATATAATTTCCAATACTATTTTGAAAGGAGAATCACATTCTGCTCTAATGATTGGACCAAAAGGAAGCGGTAAAACCACAGTAAGAATTTTATTCACTTTTCTATAAAATTATTGTATGAAAAGATTGATGGATGTGAACAAAGCTAAAGAGGTTTGCCAGGATCGTACAAAGTGGCGCTCGATAGTCTCTGCCTACACCAATAGGAACTAACGGCGTGAGTATATGTATGGATGTATTTCTACAAAAGGAGTAGACTAAGTAAATATTCTAAACAAGTGTGCGAAACACTAGTTTGGTTTACTTTGGAAGTCACATTTGATCCATATGTGCAATATAAGGCCAACACTTATGTCACCAAAGGGTATCTCTGGTTTCCAGCCATGTATGTAAAATATGTATTAGGATAAAAGGGCATTTCTGAAAATATTACTGAATGAAGACAAAGCTCCTCTGCCTAACTTGATTGTGACTAATAGTGTGAATATATGTATGTATGTACTGCCAGCTCAGCACACACAAATGATTCATTTTCAAATTGAGATCATAACACAGACCCCATTCCTGGTCTGGAGTTGTTACTTATGTTGATGTAGTTGGAAGCCCATTGTTCTAATACACAAATTATGCTTAAATTAGAGGCAATTGTCTGTAGTCTCAAATTTTTCGAATTTCTGACTAGTCTACAATAAGTGGATGATTGTATCATAAACTTTTAAGGTTCATACATCATCATCAACTTTAATGAGAATACCTTTTCACAATTATGTATATATATTGTTGCATATTTCCAGCTCATAAACTCAGTGCTGAACCAACTATCAAGAGAGACTGATCTAGAGAATGATGCAATCATAGTGCAACTACATGGAACAGTTCATTATGATGACAAAACTGCACTAAAAGCTATTACTACCCAGGTATTATTATATTGGTTTAAAAAATAAAGAGTATTGAAATAATTGTATAGACATATTACACAGATCAAGCTATAGTAATAAATTGCGTTTTCAATGGGATTAGATCCTGTTATCTCTAGACCTAAGTAGCAATTTAGCGAAATGGCTCCATTAGCCAGTTCAAGGTTTCCATACATAATGGTAAAAAATATTCTGTCTATTCCTAAGACTTTGCTGGCTGTCTGTCTTCAGGCTGCAACCAATGAGCTGTAACCACACACCTGTTTTTTTTACAAATTTTGTATTTCTGTTTAGTATTAATATAGCAGATGGAATAGAGCAATATTTTTGTATATTTTATAATTACCCAGGCATTGTATACAATACGGCATCATAGAAATTGCTCATGAAATTCACTGAACCTTCATAAAACCTTTATACAGATGCAACTAGAGAATGCTGTGGGAGACAAAGTATTCGGAACATTTGCAGAGAACCTCTCATTCCTACTGAGCTGTCTGAAGAGTGGAATGGACCGCCGCTGCAAGAGCATCATCTTTATCCTCAATGAATTTGACCTGTTTTGCCACAAAGGAAATAAGCAGACCTTATTGTACAATCTCTTTGATATAACAGAATCGGAACAAGCTCCTGTGTGTGTTATAGGTAATTTTGAGGTGTCGGCTTAGAATAGCACTACCCCGTTTCTACCGATGGGTGTATGTAAGAGGCAACTAACGGTATTGGGGCTTTCAAGGGATTTTTGGCCGATGCGGTTGGAGACCCATCACCAACAACCTTTACTTTACCATCTTTTCCCCACTCAATTTTCCAAAAGTGGCTGACGAATTTCTAATTCTTTGGCTCTGGCTACCCCTTCTAGGGATTTGAGGCTGTGAGTATATGTATATGCCTTTTTAGTGTGTCAGTTACAAGTTATTCCATCTTTTGTGATGAATGTGCTATACTTCAAGACTTGGCCTGGTATTTTCTGTTTTTTTGTCCCAATTCACATTGTGAAAAAACAACCGTGAAAATACAGGGGGTAAACTACTGCTTCTAATGCTGGAGTTCAAATCCAGACTTATTCATCTTTAACGGTGAGGGAAGCGATAAGCCTGCCGCCTATCATGTGAATGCACTTTCATAATAAAACGTGGGTAGGCTGATTACCAGGTGATGAAAATAACATGTGATGTTCCAAAGTATTAGTACCTATGCCAACCCCGAAATTCGGCTTGAACATATTTTGTGTTTTTTTCAGATTTCTTCGCACACAGATAGAGTATTGTACGCTTAATTTTAATTTAACTACTTTTACTACTACTTTACTTTAATTTAACATTAATTTTTAGTTTTTTATTGTTTAAAGAAATGTCTTTCTTTCACAACAAATAGAAAAACCTTCTTAGTACTCAATTCACAGTCCATTAAATTTTATTTCCAGGAGTAACAAGCAGTTTCGATGTAATGGATTTCCTTGAGAAACGTGTGAAGTCGCGTTTCTCACACCGCTACATACTTCTCCAACCTCACAATATGTGTGCCAACAAAACTGAAGTGTTACAGAATGTAGTACAAACATTTGTAGACCTTTTAAGCGTTGAACCGGTGTCGTTAAAACCTACGCTTAAGAAGAGGAAAACTTCAAAGTAAGTAATATATAATATACTTTATTTCAGAATTTGTGTCCTGTAGTGCCAGCTTAGACTGTCACAACCCCTTTGTGCCCACGGGTGTCTTAAGAGGCGACTAAAGGTATGGGGCTTTCTTAAGTGGTCTTTGGGCGATGTGGTTGGAGACCAATCACCAACGATACTTTATTTCTACCATCTTGTCCCCTATCAACTTCTAAATGTAGCTGAGGAGTTTCCAGCTCTGAAGCTCTGGCTACCCCTTTTTGGAATTTACGGCCATGTAAGTTGTTTCACATGTGGTATTCTCTAATAAACACAAGTTATCATATGAAATATTTGCATAGAAATGTGTGGACTAAGTACATCTCAGCCGTATGGGTTCCTCACGATATTTTCTCTCACTGATAACAACCTTGATAAATTAACCGGACATACGATATACAGATATATATACCCTAGCTAACCATTGATTTCCATTGACATAAGCAGCTGCTTTGTATGATTCCAGAAAATGTATTGAGCTTCATTTAAATAGGTCTTTTTATAAATGCCCTTTTTTTTCTTCTTAGTTCAGACATCTACCTTTGACTTAAGAAAAGACACAATAGTGTAGCCCAACTCAAGATTTGAACTCGTGTATCCCGCATAACAAGATGTCTTCTCACTGAACTATCAAGTTTGTTTTATATTTATGCCATGTAGTGTTGGCTTAAAATGTCACTACCCCTTTCTACCCATGGGAGTCGTAATGGGCGACTAAGGGTGTGGGGCCCTTATTAAGTAGTTTTTGGGCGTTGCGGTTGGAGACCCATCACCAACGATACTTTATTTCTACCATCTTGTCCCCTATCAACACCCAAACGTGGCTGAGGAGTTTCTAGCTTTGAAGCTCCGGCTACCCCTTTTTGGGATTTATTGCCGTGAGTAATTTATGTAGATTTGTTGTTAAACATGTGGTATGCTTTAATAAACACGAGTTCACAGATGAAATATTTGCTGCAAAAACTATATCTGAACTACATGTACGCGCTTGGATGAATTTTCTGTTGGACTGCGCGTGTTTTCTATACGAACGGAGATACTTACAAGCTTCACTGCATAATGCGGGGCAATATGTTAACCGCCTTAGTTTCCATTGGAATAGGCAGAGTCTATTGATCACCGCTTTGTAAGATCTAGAAAATGTATCGGGCTTCATTTTCATACTAAACTGTTTACTTTGTTAGATACTGATTAATTATATGAATCTCCTGGAAAGATCTGACGACTGCGATACAGGTTCGACCTAGTGCAGTGTCAGCGTTTCAATAATGATCAAGTGGTCTTATATGTTTTTTTCTATGTATTAGCATAAGTCTTATTGTATTTTTACTGAATAAACTATATTTGATTTGATTTGATTCATATCTTATTTCATAGATGCCATTATTTTTCGGCTTAAGAAAAGACACAATACTGTAGCCTTACTAATAATAAGCATAAGCATAAACGTTCACGCCGCATATCCCCGAAGGGGTTGGCAGAGGTACTAATACTTCTGAACATCACGTGACTTTGTCATCTGGTGTTCAGAGTACCCACGTTTTGCATGGACAGTGTACTCACGTGATAGGGGGCAGGCCTATCGCCGTTTTGTACGAATACACTGTCACATGACTAAGTACAACTCAGCCATGTGGGTTTCCTAACGATGTTTTCCCTCACCGTTAACAACCATGATAAATTAACCAAAAATCTTATATATCCCGCATAAGAAGCTGTAGTCTTCTCACTGAACTATCAAGTTGTTTTATATTTCAGAGTGAAGGAAAAGAGTGTAAAAGAGATACCAAAAGAAGTGCTATCCAGATGTAACATGGTTGAGGAGTTAGGTGCAAGTTTCGTCGAAGATTGGAATGCCCATGTGAAGAGTGTGAGTGAGAACCAAGTAGTGGTGGACGCTTTGGAGAAGTTCTCCTATTATTTTGTGAATGAGCAAATATTTAGAGATACTTTGGTGAGTAATATTGATTATTATTGCACATTATTTAACTTGAGAAGTTTATTTTCTAATAAATACATGTACTCAAGACTATAAATCCTTAGAAAGGGTAGCCAGAGTTTAGAATTAGAAATTCCTAGCTACTTTTTGTAGTATATATTTATAATTGAAACACTTTAATGGCCCGATGCCGTTGTTCTATTGAGTCCGCCAATGTATGATGTTGCTATATGCCAAAACTTTACGTCACTACATACATTTTAATCAATAAATTTTCTCTTGCAGTTCCAAATAGTGTCAAAGCTAAGTCCTTCGAAGCCTTACCTGGATCCGGAAGTAATAAGTTCGGTGATAGACAACGTGTGTGCCCCGGAACACACAGTAGCGTCGCTTCAATCGCTATCCATATTAGAACTGTCTTTGATTATAGCTATGAAACATGGCTTGGATATCTTTCAAGGACAGCCGATGAACTTCGAAATGGTTTTAAATAGGTATGTTATTTTGATTTTATCTATGTTGCAAAAACATATATGTTCAATACATAAATGTACTCACGGCAATAAATCCCAAGAAGAGGTAGCCAGATCTTCAGAATTTTAAATTCCTCAGCCAGTTTACAAAATTGCAAATGAAAATGTTTGCAAAACAAAGGATGGCTGTTGCTGGGTCAACCACATCGTCCAATACATACATACATATACTCACGGCTATAAATCCCTAGAAGGGGTAGCCAGAGCTAACGAATAAGAAATTCGTCAGCCACTTTTGGAAGTTGCGTGGGGAAAAGATGGTAAAATAAAGGTTGTTGGTGATGGGTCTCCAACCGCATGGCCCAAAAATCCCTTAAAAAGCCCCAATACCGTTAGTCACCTCTTACGTACACCCACCGGAAGAAAAGGGGTGGTGCTATTCTAAGCCGACACTACACAGCAATATATCGTCCAATAATCACTGGAAGTACCCAGTACCCCTTTACGTTTGATTATTTGATAAAAGTCCAACGTTACTCAAAAATTACTTTAAAGCGTTCATATTTGATCACATAGTAAAGCCCATTATTGCCCTCACCTTGTATTTGAACGGGTAATTTTCCGTAAATCGACTTCTACTGTGCGCCTGTTTTGCATGCACTGTTCTCACCTTTAGTTACTCTGAGCCTGCTTCAATCAAGGGTTAATATATCGCACGCTTAATACTACAGTGACCTATGTCAAAATTTTGATGAATTGAGTTACAATACTTCACAGACCTTAAAAAGCATGCTCTACAACATAGGCACGAGAAAACACCCGAATTCTTAACACAAAAAGTTCAATTTCACTTGGGTCTTTATCGTCCCGTATTCATCATGATGTAGAGCATGCTTTTTAAGGTCTGTGTAGTATTGTAACTCAATTCATCAATTTTGACATAGGTCACTGTAGTATTAAGCGTATAAATATTATTAACATAAAATTCCAGATACTCAAAGTTTGCTGACAAAAACTCTTCAGCCCAAAAAGTCCCCCGACCAGTGATTCTCAAAGCTTGGGAACATTTGCAAGCATTAGAATTGGTAGTACCGCTTAGAAGTGGTGACAGCATATACCACAGTGGTGATACCACGGCTTCCAGAGTCCGAAAGGAGTTTCAACCCTACACCTTGGCTGTTCAGACCCAGGATATTGACGAAGCCATCAAAACTTTTAAGGCTTTACCTACAGAAATTAATCAGTGGTATTATAATGTGTTTTTGTGATGTGTATTATCTATTAGGTTATTGTTTTTGTTATGTATTTTAAGCTTCCCATAAGAAACACGTTTCAGGTCAGAATATTAAGTGTGTCATCAATAACATTGTATATTTCTTAACAAATTTAAATGCCAAAGTACAAGAGTTTCCTGGATTCACTATGGTTACGCTAAGTTATTTATCCAATCCAGAAGAACGTCAAGATGTTTGATTGTAGGTTTTAGATACAATATAAATATAAAAATTTATTCAGTTTTCAAAAGTACATAATATTCGTCTTAACCTAGTTAGTTATTTAAAGTACAAAATATAACATTTTCCTGTTTCTGAGCTAGGTAATTTACCTGTATTTCAGGCAACAATAAACAAAAATGGCTTAAACTATCAGTTTTCATATAATGGTATTGGTAAGTAGTGTATAAATTATTATCAGACTCGATAGTGTCTAACTAATTCTATTATTATGATAAATAAATAAAAACATCTTATATTAACTCATTATATTAAGCAATTCCTCTGATTCCGTGTATGTAAGATTTAATAGCCACGATTGAAGTTTTTTCTTGCATTCACAGTTGTTTAAGTTATATAATACTAGTAATCTATTAATTTTATTATATAAGTATGGTCCTAAAAATAAAAAGAATCTATTTGTAATGGAAAATTTTATACAATGCCGATTTATACATCACTCTGCAAATAATATCTTAACTTAGCTGTTATCTTAAATGAGTCTTTTTTGTTTTTGTTGAAAAAGGAATGTCTAATGTTTTTAATAATATTTTCTATGATATTTAATATTTTTTCATCAATAAGTGTTTAAGTATTAATAGTTTTAAGTGATACTAAATAAAAGACTGAGTTGCTTTTTAAACCTGTTTTATTTTGTTACCTACTATGAGCCAATACCAATAGCAAAATGATGCTAAATCTCCTCTAACTAAGCAATCCAGATCTATAATGCGGAGCAGTGACATGAAACCCGTTTGATAATGGAACTTTTATATGTTTGTGTGTGCAAACTGCCAGTAAACAATGTGGCGCAAAACTCAACTATTACCTAAAACCAGGAGTCAGAAAGCAGTAATTGATTTATGCATAATTCTCTTTCCAAGAGTAGGTACCTACTACCAGGCCGAATACCTGGTTCAAGTTCAAGGTAATCGATGTATTTTTGGAAACGGAACAGGTCTGGATGACAAATCACAAGTGCTTTTTAGTAGCATTAGTGTATGTTCTATAATGTACATATAGGTTGGTTTGAAAGCGCTGCAACACGGGGTGCCGCGCCCTTGGTTTAGATTTTTTACTGACCGTAAATATACTCTTTATTTTTTAACTGATTACCAAAAAGGATGTTCTTAATTCGCATTAAACCGATTTCAAAGAGTTAGCATTTGATTGGTACTGTCATAGAATTGATTTCATTTAAGATATAACAAAAAATCTAATTATTCAATCTTCGATGCAACTGATAAAGTGTGGATAGTAATGCTCATAAAAGTGCTACACCGTTAGATCCGATCTATGTCGTTGTGAGTGTAATAAAACATGTAGGGTCGTTTCTCAAAATAATTCTCAGCCATCCTATACAGGACTTAGACCTCCCTAAAGATATCCACAAAACCGGTCCTGTGCTGCCCTCATCCAGCGGCTTCCCGCGACCAACACCAAGTCGTCAGTCTACCTTGAGCTATCCTACAATTCCTACCCCTACTGCGACGTGGTACATGGCCGCCACTTCCATTGAGTCTGAGCCACGACCGTCGTCGTTTTAGTATGTGTGTATGTACGAGGGGCAGGCCAAAAGAAACTAGATACTCAAAAATTATAAAATTTATCCTTTATTACAAGTATCGATATTTTCAAAGTATTCACCCTGAGCACGTATACACTTTTCCATACGTCTGAACCAATTGGAAAATACCTGTGACCACTCTTCTTTAGATACGGCAGAAATCTCGAAATTATAGGCAACCAGCGCATCTTCTTTTCTTTCAAACCTCTTCAACTTTAGTTTTTCTTTGATTTTTGGAAACAAGTAAAAATCAGCGACATGATAGTCCAGTGGATAGAACACCCGCCCGAAAAACAGAAGGGCGTGAGTTCCAATCCTGGGACGGGCCTACACCAATTTGTCTTTTCTAAAGTCATATGTGTGGTTAATTTATCATGGTTGCTAACGGTGAGGGAAAACATCGTGAGGAAACCCACATGGCTGAGTTGTACTTAGTCATGTGACAGTGTATTCGTCCAAAACGGCGATAGGCCTTTCGCTGCGCTTTTTGAACAAAATTGAGCTCTTTTGGAACTAGTCGAGCGGCGACGCGTTTCATGCCTAAAATGTCAATGAGAATGTTGTGGACGGACTTAAAAGATATGTTCACCTCACAAGCCAACTCTCTCAGACTCATACGTCGATTTTCGAGCACTAGCTTCTTGATTCTGTCGATGTTTTCTTTGGTCGTAGCGGTTGAAGGTCTACCAGAACGAGGCAAGTCTACTACTACTTCTCGGCCTTCTTTAAAAGCCTTATACCATTCATAAGCCCTCGTTTTCGATATACACGATTCGCCGTAGGTATTTCGCAACATTTTTAGTGATTCGACACATGAAATATCATTCGAAACACAAAATTTAAGGCACACTCTTTGTTCAACAATATTTTCCATTGTAAAAATTGCCGAGGACTTAAATAAAACTATGACCTACAAAAAATGTAGTTTAAAACAAATTAAATGACAGATCCCGCTCAAATTTTGCGCGCTAAATCAGTACAGTGCTAACAACATACAGTAAAAAAATTTGAACGACCTCTTTTACGCGGGTCTTTTTATTGACATATTCCCGATACTTTTACACAATTTATCATGGTTGCTAACGGTGAGGGAAAACATCGTGAGGAAACCCACATGGCTGAGTTGTACTTAGTCATGTGACAGTGTATTCGTACAAAACGGCGATAGGCCTGCCCCCTATCACGTGAGTACACTGTCTAAGCAAAACGTGGGTACCTTCTCTGGAAACTAGATGGCGCTTGCCATGTGAGTTCAGGAGTATTGGTACCTCTGCCAACCCCTTCGGGGATAAACGGCGTGAACGTTTATGTAACGTTTATGTAAAAATCACAAGGCGCTAGGTCAGGGGAATATGGCGGGTGAGGGAGAATTGACACATTTTTCGAGTTGAAAATGTCTAGTGTTCTGGCAGACGTGTGCGGCGCCGCATTGTCGTGGTGCCAGAGAAGGTCCCGGATTCCTGACTTCGGTCGCTTGTCACACCAATCTGATATTACTGTTGGAGCACAAACTGTCATATACCATTCGGAGTTCACCGTTCTTTCATTCTAGAGCACAACAGTAGCAATATGACCCGTTTTGCAGAAAAAAGAGGCGACCATTTGCTTCTGTGGGCTTCGTGCACGGCGACATTTCGTTGGAGTTGGCTCGTCTTCAAAGCACCATATAGTCGACTGTCGCTTTGATTCGGAATCCTAGTTATATAGCCATGTTTCGTCACCAGTCAGTATATCATATACGTTTTTTTTCTCGCCTCCGTTGAATTTAAATCTATCATGAATAGGCACCAATCCACCCTACGGTCTTTCTGCTCATCGGTAAGTTTGTGCGGCACCCATCTTGAACAACGTTTACGGAGAGAAATTTGGTCGTGAATTATGGTTTTCATTGCTGCTGATGCAATTCCTAGTTCTCGCTCTAGCTCTACATATGTAATTCGTCGGTTTTCGCGAATTAGTTTTTCGACTGCACGAACGTTTTCTTGCGTGACCGCAGTTGGCGGCCGTACTGTCTTCGCTTCATCTTTGAGACATCCTCTCGTCCTCTTTCAAATTCAGCAAACCAATTGAATACTGTTGCTCGGGAACAAGCAGACTCACCGAAAGTTGAAGCCAAAAGTTCAAAACATTCTTGATGCTTTAAACCTTTTTTAAAGTCATAATAAAACGGTTTTTTCCGCTTCCGCTTTCATTAAGTAAACACTGTTTATCTTGCAATCCTTACAAATAATTCAGTAATATATTAAAGAACGTAATACACAGTGAAATAAAGTGCACACAAACCTGAATCAATCCTTAAGCCGGCGCATACGAATCGTCACCGAAGCAACATCATTGATTTGGAGACAAGAATTGCGATTAAAGGTAGATAAATCAGCAACCGTTACTTTGAAATTGTTGTTAATCTTCACCTACTCAGTAATAAACATCAACAATTGGTTGGTTATTAATTACATCGCGATAACTGTAACCAATTACTGCTAAGAATCAGCTGTTTGTGGACTGCGCATGCGCAATTGACAGACGTCAAATCACTGCTTCCGATCTTTACACTGCTGCCAACCTAAGAAATTTGGGTGCGTTCAGGTTACTTGAAACGCAGTGTTGCCCCCGCACAAAGTAAAAGTTAGTACGATTCCAACTATACTAACTATATAACACTAACTTCTGCTCACGTATCATGAAGTGTGCGGCGTGTCCGGCTAACATTACTGGCACTAAATATGTACAATGCACTCTCACTGGATGCGGCCGACCGTTTCATTTCGAATGCGTAGGAGTAAGCCCCTCATTAACCAAATCGGAACAAAAATTATGGATATGCCCTGATTGTACTTGTTCTGCGAAGAAAGGTGGCGACAACAGCTCTACACCTACACGACTAACAGCTGAAGTGACAAATGTTACCATTCGAAATCGCCTAAAAGCAATATCAACAGATCAATCTTCGAATGACTTTGAAGATGTTAAGTTAGAATTAAGAAGCCTGTCTAAAGAATTTAGCTCTCTAAACGAGCGCGTCTCTACCGCAATTAATTTCATTTATTTCATATATATTCATTCTAAGATTAGAGCAAGCCGAAACCAAACTGAAGTCTGTTGAGGACGAAAAGAATAAACAGATAGCTGACTTGCAAGCCAACGTGTTTTCTTTGACTCAAGAATTATATGAACTACAGCAAACGAATTTAAAAAATGAAGTAGAAATTATTGGTATTCCAGAATTCCCAAATGAAAACCTCCATCACACGACGCTGCTTATTGCAAAAAAGCTGGGAGTAGAAATAACAGAGCGTGACGTCGATACTATTTCCAGAGTTGGTCCCCGTCGTACCTCAAACACACGACCTACTGCACAATCTCCGGCTCACGATGTTCAACGCCCAATCGTAGTTCGTTTGCTTAGAAAAGTACACCGTGACGAATTGGTGAAAGCAATTAAGCATCGACGAAACTTTTCAACCACAGATCTTGAGATCCCAGGTTCAAGTATCAAAATTTTTATTAATGAACGCCTCACATTTAACAAACGTCAATTATTTCGTGAAGCCAGAATCCATGCAAGATCCATTGGTTATCGATTTGTGTGGGTCAATAACGGACGAATATTTGTGCGACAGGCTGAAGGTAAACCCTCAATTCAAATCAAGCTTAGGGATGATCTCTCCAATTTACCTAGTACGAACAAAGATGGAACTTCTACTGCACAAAAATCACCACTTAGTTCTTATTCTGAACAGACCATCTCTAGCAACCATTCGATTGGACCCCAAGACTCGAGAGAAAGCTATAACGTACAGGATTGATGATCTTGGTGTTAGTTTAAGTCGTTTAACTGGATATTCCTGCTTTATATATGTGGATAGCTACATTTATCTTTATATTCTGCATGCTGTTCTCGAATTGATGTCTTTAAGGTTAAATATTTGTTTTAAATTACTACCATTTTACACAAACTCTCATATATCTACTACTCCAACTCAAATACACAAACCACACACACTCGTTCTCAACATTCGACTGCTACTGTCGATAGGTATTCTCGAGCTACAATTAATCTCACAAATTATATTGGTAAATGTTCTCACATTCGTTCAAAACCATACCATAGTTTTGCTCTCCGATCCACCTTAATGGCGACTACAATTCCTTATTCAGCCACTGAGTTAGACAAAGCTTTTGAAATTGAATGTCATAACATAATTGCCCCGGAGAATTGTGAGAACATATTAAGCTCTAAGTATCAATTAAAAGTACTAACTTTAAATATACGTAGCATTGAAAAGAATTTTGATGATTTCGTTGTTTTACTGAAACGGCTCAATATTGACTTCGAGGTTATCATACTCACAGAATGCTGGCTCAATGATAGAACAATCGTGGGTTGTTTAGATGGTTATACAGCATATAAGAGCTCTATCATCATAAATAAGTCGGGCGGGGTAGTGGTCTACGTAAAGTCTCACCTGAATGTCTCAATACGCGAACCTGATTGGCCTCAAGCCAACTGCCTCATTGTTGATGTACAAAATCAAGCTACCATTTTTGCAATCTATCGTTCTCCTTCCTTTAAAGATCCCCAACACTTTTTTCATTGCCTTAGTGAAGAAGTCAACACTTTTCCTAACAAGCCTCTTGCGATCATGGCTGGTGACATAAACATTGATATATTATCTGACTTCAATAAAAATAAACTGTCCGAGTATCTTTGTGTGATGGCTGAATGTGGTTTTATCCCGGCCATAACAAAACCAACTAGAATGAACGCCTGCTTAGATCATATTTTTGTTACCCCGAATTCTCGTGCAGTTGGTGTTGTTTGCCAGAGTAGTCTAACAGATCATGCTCTTGCTATGGCCGGTGTTGAGCAAATATCTCTTGAGCCCAATCGCAAACGTACGATACTCAAAATCGATAACGCCAAAGTAGAAGTGGAAATGCGAGAAAAAGACTGGACTAAAGTACTAAATTCTACATCCACTGAAGAGGCTGCTCAATCACTTAGTGAAATAATTACTTCTACCATATCTAATAATACCAAACTGATAAAAATAAGTCGCTCAAAATTTAATCTCAAGCCTTGGGTCACCCCCGGAATCATACGATGCATGAAAAATCGAGACGCCCTTCACCAGAAAGTTCTAAGGCAACCCCGCAATGCCATAGCTAGGACCATTTACATACGTTACAGGAACTATTGTGTCAATCTCCTCCACTCCCTTAAACACAACTATGAAAGATCAGAATTGGAAAAAAACCGGTCTATACCGAAGAAACTATGGGGTACTATTAAAAGCATTTGCCACTCTCACTCTCCAAATGTCCCTAACTCTGAATTGCTCACTCTCAACCCTGATCCTAAAGCCTCGGTAAATACGTGTAACCAATACTTTTCTTGTGTAGGAAAAAATATGTCACAAGCTATCTTGTCGAAAACCGGTGAAACAGAAGACTCACTTGCTTCGAAGTCAACCGTGGCTCACGAATCAGTAAGGTCAATGTTTTTGCACCCAACCGACGAGATGGAGGTTAGGTCGCTGATAGAGATGCTTCCATCCCATAGCGCGCCGGGATTAGACAAAATATCTAATGATCTTCTCAAGCAAATCAAAAATCACATTGCTACTCCTCTCAGCCACGTATTTAATCTTAGCTTGTCGAGCGGTGTATTCCCCGAAATTTGGAAAACGGGTGTTATAACACCTGTCCATAAAGGTGGCTCTAAAAAAATTCCATCAAATTTCCGCCCTATCACTCTGCTCTCATCCTTATCGAAACTTCTAGAGAAAATAGTAAACAAGCAGTTGATAAATTTTCTGGAGAATAATAATTTACTTTTTTCTGGACAGTACGGTTTTCGGCGGGGGAGGTCGACTGAGGATGCTGTCTGCGAGCTGGTGGACCATATTTCATTCATGTTAGATCAAGGAAAGGCTTGTGCTGGTGTCTTCATTGACAAATCAAAAGCATTTGACACTGTTTCTAAATCCATTACCTTAAGTAAACTCGAGTTGTCAGGTGTCCGAGGCTTAGCACTCAATTGGTTTGAAAGCTATCTGTCAAATAGAAATCAGCTATTAAAGGTTGACCAGGTGATAAGCGACTCTTGCCGTGTTGATTTCGGAGTGCCTCAGGGTAGCATCTTGGGTCCTACCCTCTTCCTACTCTACATGAACGACATATCGACTCTCCCACTTAAAGACGCTCGCATATTCTGTTATGCAGATGACACTGCAATTATCTTCAGTGGATCATCGTGGAATGATGTGTTGCAGAATGTGGAGGAGGGTATGGTCTCCGTGGTGGGCTGGCTTTCTCGTAATTTGTTAACTTTAAACAGCGAAAAAACGAATTTAATGTGTTTTCACAAAACGAGGGCATCAGCTCCGCCTCGAACCACACTCAAGATACACACGTGCTTCCCTGCAAACCTTGTCCCTTGCCAGTGTCCTACTCTTGCTTGCGTAACTGTCACAAAATACCTGGGAGTTACAATTGACCACAACTTGAACTTTAAGAGTCATATTCATACACTCTCAGGCAGAATAAGAAAGGTTATCAATATCATGAAATTACTCCGCAACTCGGCCGACATTGAATTACTTAAACAAATCTATACGGCCATTTGTGAATCACTGATCACTTACTGTCTTCCAGTTTGGGGTGGTGCCCCTATTACTACCATGTTGGAAATTGAAAGAGCTCAACGTTCAGTTTTAAAGGTTATGTCCAAAAAGAACTTTAGATACTCAACCACAAAGCTATACGATGAATGTGGGGTGCTCAGTGTGCGAGGGTTGTTTGTCATGAGGTCTATTCTTCGAGAGCATAAAAAGTGTTTAACACCCTCTACTGAACGCTCTCTTTTACAGAGAACTCCTAGACTGCCGACAACATTATGTAGGACAACTTTCGCGCAACGGTTCCCATCATTTATGCACCCCCATTTGTACAATGAAATATTAAAAATTAATGATATACGAGATTGTACAAAGAGGGAGGTAAAAATAAAGGTGAAAAATTGGCTCATGACTATGAATTATTCAAAAATTGAAACTTTGATTCGAATTGTATCTTGAAAATGTTGAGACACTTAAACTTAATAAATCACTTATTTACACCCACATTCACACGCATACACGCACACACACACACACACATACCCACACACACATACACCCGCTCTCACACATACACCCGCTCTTACACTCATACACAGACTCACACACACACCTACTCACACAGTTATATTTCAGAATATAAAAGTAAAAATACGAATCTTTTTAATATTACAATTGTACTTTTCAGAGTGTTGTAGACATTTTGAATAAATAATTAATAAATTGAAGTTTTTATTGATATAATTGTTCATAATAATAATTTGCAATTACTACATTATCATTAATTATTATTTATTTGCATAATGCTATGATTTTGTTTGTATTTAGTGTTAAGTTAAATGGATTAAGTGTATATTTTAATAAGTATTAGATTCTATAAATTTTCAATTATATTTTATCAATGTATTATAATTTAATTCACTTTGTAAAATTGGAATTGTTATTTGTATTTGGTACCCACGATACAGGCTTGCCTAGTGTGGGGCCGCTGGTATTATGTATTTGTAAAATTTCAATTGGTAATAAACGATTATTATTAAAAAAAAAAAAAAAAAAAAAAAAAAACATAGCGCCAAAATCACGTCGACTGAGCTCCATTGTTGCAAGTGAATTACCGCCAGATTCTCAGAAAAATTATACTCATTCAAATAAAAAATAAATAAAAGAAGTGTGTTCTATATTCAAATATGTCAATAAAAACCAGCCTATAAGATGGTGTATAGCTGCTAGTGACAATTAAATGAGAAAAGAGTATCTTACTTCTATTGGCATGCCCTTCGTAATGCACGAGTCACAAACTGGCCGGAGAGAACTTAGCTCTCCTCTATCGAATGGTTCGGAAGCGTATAAGCATGGTTTTAAGTCCTTTTCCTACCACAATACGATCTATTGACGACAGCAGAGCGAACTGAGGGCTGCATATCCATGGGCTCAGATAAGTCTTTACCTTGCATCTTTCGATTTTTATTGTAATAATGAAATAACGGTTTAATTTCGTTCCGTTTTTATTTTGTAATTTGTAACTGGCTCTATGAAACAATTATATGTCCTGACCATTTTTGTTGTATTCACTGTTTGTGTTCAATAAAAAAATGAAAAAAATACTTCTTTTTATCCAGTCTACGCTCTTTTTATTGTGCGTTCCGATTGATTCTCAAATGCTAGACGAAATCTGGCGGCATGTCATCCCCTCTAATTCACATGACTCATGCGTGAATAGAATAGAATGCAAATTGCATATTTGGCATTTATCACTCACCCTGGTAGTACTACTCAGTGGTTAGTAATTGTTTCTACCGCCTTAAAGTCCTGTATAATATTCGCGATTACCTTAGTGTGGATTTGCGTGTTCACCTTTGTGAATCGTTGGTATTATTATTATCTAGGTTAAATTACTGTGATGTGGTCTATGGTAGTTGCATAATTGGCCGTTCTCAGAAATTGATACAGCGTGTGCAAAACGCATGTGCACGTTTTTGTTTTCGCATCCCGCCTCGTTCCCATGTCACTCCGTATTTGAACGACGCTAAATTATTGAAAATGCAGGCACGTAGGCAACTACATCTCGCAACTCTGCTTTTCGGTGTTATTCGACACGAATCTCCTGACTATTTGTATAAAAAATTGCAATGGTCTAAAAGTGGCTATCAATTTAAAGTCAGGGCGATTGTGCCAATGCATCGTTTGGTGGCTTTTCGAGGCAGTTTCAGATTCGCGGCGTCCAAATGCTGGAATGACCTCCCTCCACCAATTCGTAGTCTAACCAGTAAATTCACCTTCAAGCGAAAGCTTAAAAACCTTTTGCTACTTCAACAAAATCCTTTGGCTAATCCCCCACCCATTCTTCCTTATTAAATAGAAGTAGACAATCAATGGATCAAACAATTATATTAGTTTTCCCTTTGTAAATAAAGTATACGGATATATATGACTATTTGAAATGTCTTTGCTATTATCGTTTATTAATTTTTAGTTATGTGTCGTGTGAAATTATCATTTCATTGTATTTTATTTATTTAATTTTTTCTATTTAACTTTTTGTCAATTTGTTTAAATATATCAATTTTGTATATTCATGTTTATGGTTCTGTTGATTTGTTTGATATTTTTATATATTTAAAATATATGCATGCATTATGTATATATATATATTAATAGTTCGTGCATCACCTCTACTTGGCGGTGACTGAAAATCAGTGTTGTGAGGTATTAACTCACAACGAAAATGCTGAGTCATCTGCCAATTCATTGCTACGCAGGTAATGGCTATTCTTGTGACAGGTTCTTAATAATTTTATTAAGTCATCATATATTTTGGTTCGTTTTTATTTATGTTTGCTTTTTTCTTATTTTATAACTCATGTTTTATTTTGAGATTTTTTTTTTATTATTTATTTTTGTTAACTTATATAATTATTATTATTATTTTTTTTCTTTTGTTGTAAAACCAACCTTAATATTATTTTGTTGTTATGTTTCATGTATTGTTTACTCAAGCTTAGCAATGAATAAATGTTTTTCTTTCTTCTTTCTTTACTTAGGTTCGTTCGTTTTGTATTCGAACTTATATAGCATGCTTGCATATAACCCTTTGGGGGACTGAGCCGCCTTATGAGGCTGATTGTAAAAGTTCACTTTGAGAACTAGTGAAACAAAGTAATATAAAAAACTTATTTATTTACAACCTCAATCTTATTTACACTTTATTCAGCTATCTATAAGTCGTTTAAAACTTTTACAAAGGTTTTGATGTCAGCGGGTACACAGAGAAATAGTTATTAACCACATACAAGGTTTTACTTTGTACATTCTTAGATATTCAAATAAATACAGTACAGTCGCCATCAGATATATCGGAGCGGCCGAGGTACTCAAATATATCTGAGCAGCAATAAATTTCATTAAATTCTTTACGGTAAATAAGGTCAAAAAGCTCTGAACATCCAATTCGCCACAAATATATGAGCAGTGGTTTTTCAATTAAATCTGAACACCTAAAGAGACAATAATATCTGAAAGCACAACTCGTCAAAGTTATCTGCTCAGACAGGGTGATCATAAATATCTGAACATTTAAGAAAAATATACCTTAAAGCACTAAGCATACAGTTTAAAATTCTTAATCGTGCTACGCTGGAATACATTTTCTACACAACCACCATTTGGTTTTATCAATGTCAAAACTAAAAAGAGTCTTCTGCTGGGAGGTATGCCCCACTGGTTGTAAGGTCCCAACTAGTTCTACGGTTAGTATATTATTAGAAAAAAAATACTAAATCGTTCCCCACTGACTAACTCCATTTTTTGACAGAAACAGGTAAGTACATGGTGTTAATAGAGGAATGGGTTTGTATTTGTATAATTTTCACCGGTAAAAAAAAATAAAGAGGTAAAATAACTTAGAATTTTCGAAACATGTATGCCAATTTTACATTGTATGTACCAGGGTAGTATAAATATAAATGCAGCTTTAATAAAATAAAAGGATAAACTAGTTTTTGCAAAATTGTACTTTTTCCTGCGGTTTTCTGTAACGTATTATACGTATTCATATATATATAATTATAACGTAATATATATAGCATTATATTAAATGAGGACAACAAATCTAAAGGCTTAATAAATAAAATAGAAAAAAAAAGAAGACGAATTCTTGATAAAAATAAATACAAGTTAGGATTTGAACCCTGACGCAACGGATTACAATTATGATTTCTATTCGCTTAACCGCTTGGCCATGGTGACTGACACCAAAGTGGATGAAATATTGCAAAGCATTCGTACTTATTTTCATTTGGCAGCTGTTATATTACCATAGATATAGAAGCACATGGATTAGCAGTAAGTGACAAACGTCATAGCATAAACGTCAACAAAGGCAGGACCTCTCAGAGACGATAAAGGCCTCAACGATTTTGACATAAAACATGAAAGAAAATAATGGACTTATTTTAACCTTAATGATTTTTGATGAATGAAAAAAAATAAATCTAAATCAATACATATTCTTTGGCAAACACAAAATTATTAGCCATTTATGTCCAAACTAAGACTGTAATAAATAATTATAGGTCTATATGATCTTAAACCAAAGTTTTCAATGCAAATATATGATAAAAAATATCTTGTGTCATCATAGTACTACAATTACCGTAAAGTTTACAATTGGGCAAAAATAACAAATACGTGAATTTTTATTAATTTTAATAGGGCTAGTATGGGATCCGCCATACTAATGTCACGCACACACATTCATTTACGCACACCGTTGTACTTTTTTTTGGTCTCGCCTGTCGTATTAGTATTGCCAGTCTATATACGTAATTATAGCATAATAAATCTGCGAATCTATGTATATATAAAAGAAAGTGGTGTTAGTAACACTATTTATAACTCAAGAACGGATGAACCGATTTGGCTAAAAATTGTTAGAGAGGTAGCTTAGAACCAGGAAAAG
Organism: Bedellia somnulentella; assembly: GCA_963576735.1. Classification (NCBI taxonomy): domain Eukaryota; kingdom Metazoa; phylum Arthropoda; class Insecta; order Lepidoptera; family Bedelliidae; genus Bedellia; species Bedellia somnulentella. The sequence goes on along the minus strand of CAUYWD010000245.1, from coordinate 69,933 downwards.
GACATAGGATATACTAATGGATTGGCCTAGCTTTACACGGGTAGCGTAGTTTTAAAAATAGCTGAGGTTTCTTCAATCGCTGCTCAACCTTTGTGAAATTTAGCACCACTTATAGCACTCCTGGATAGTTTAGCTTTGTGATTGTGAAAGCGCTTTAATGAACGGTTCAGTATCTCCGAAAATAAAACCATGCAAACAAACAATCAGAGTTACAAAATTTGCATACATCATTCATATACTCACGGCTATTTTTTGCCCGAGCAACCATTACCAAAAAATAATCCAGCATTATTCAGTATTCACGTGCGACGACAGGACGCGATGGCTTATTTCATGTATAAGTTTGGTGTTTCTATACCGATTTCTATGATTCTTTTTTATTGAATAGGTAATAATGTAAACTTTTTTAAATAATAGATGAATGAGAGAACTATAAATGTTAGAGTAAATAAATATAATCAGGATGCACAGAACTGCTAAGCTATCAGGAGTTACACGTGTTATTGTGAGTCAACCATAAAAGATAGACATATGATATTTTTTAGACAATTTTATGGCAAATATTTCCGTGATACATGATTTCTATGTAACTGTATCCATTAACGCTGCACACGCGACAGAAGCTTAAAAAATGGAGTAACCTCTCCCGTTTTCCCAAAATTTTACTTCACTACTCTGCTGAAAAGTACACTATGACCTGCCTAGGAGTATGAAGAATAATTCTACCAAGTATCGTTAAAATCCGTCGAGTAGTTTTTGTTTCCATAAGGAACATACAAACCGACAGACAGACAGACAGACGGACGGGCAGACAGACAGACAGACCAAAATTTTACTGATTGCATTTTTGGCATCAGTATCGATCACTAATCACCCCCTGATAGTTATTTTGAAAATATATTTAATGTACAGAATTGACCTCTCTACAGATTTATTATAAGTATAGATATCATATATCGGTAGGGAGTAAGCAGTATAAAAACTTTACACCATCCGTGCGAAGCCGGGGCGGACCACTAGTATTTGATAAAATACATGCAGTGAATTATATGCAATGACAGTTATGTTATCGTTTTTGTAAATTGGCAAATATTTTCTTCAAATGTGTTTCTTGTTACAAGACTGTAAAGTTGCTTTACGCAGATTTCTATTTTGTATACCTACTCATTTTGATACGATTACATTTAAACTGTATGCCTAGTGCTTTAAGGTATATTTTCCCTAAATGTTCAGATATTTATGATCACCCTGTCTGAGCAGATAACTTTGACGAGTTGTGCTTTCAGATATTATTGTCTCTTTGAGTGTTCAGATTTAATTGAAAAACCACTGCTCATATATTTGTGGCGAATTGGATGTTCAGATCTTATTGACCTTATTTACCGTAAAGAATTTATTGAAATTTATTGCTGCTCAGATATATTTGAGTACCTCGGCCGCTCCGATATATCTGATGGCGACTGTACAATGAAAATTTCACATATCATACATCAAAAGGGACGGGAATGCTATACAATTGAAATTGCTGGTTATACAAACGTATTGAAAAATATATAATATCTTTATGTATGCAATCATTTATAGATATTAACTAAGTCAAGTACCTATCCAAAACTATCAGGACATATCAACTAGTAATATTATGTAAAATAAGTTACTGTATTGTTGGATCTTAACGTTTTGGGTCTGCTATTCAAAAAATCAAGACACAATTGTCACTAATGGTCAATCTCAGAAAGTAAAATTTGAAAACGAATGCCTGAATGAGGATAAATAACCGAATGAATGAAACAAATGACCGAACGAATGAACCGCAACATTTCCCACTATCTTCGATACCGATATCGTTTAAAATGGAACCACAACTGAAATACATTATTATGGAAGTGACACCTAAACCCTCGTTTGTAAGAGTATTCCCATTCTCTGTTCACGATCTTGAAGGCAATGTCTTCGTAGGGCGGCCCGGCTTGGAAACGGAGGACGGCGAATTCTGCGTTTTCTGGACAGGGTTTCTGTAATGGAAGGATGAGAGTGTTAGGGCAACTGGTATTATCCATTTCATAAATTTAAGCTGGGTACTGTATGCGAAGTCGGTAAGAAGAGTAAAAGAAAAGGTTGTTGTTGTATCGATAACAAATAGACACGAGTGTATCAATTATTCAATAAAGCGAGGTATACCAATGTATTATTGTCTTCTATGTATATATATATATATTTATGCCAATGTATAATAGTAATCTTTATCTTATCTATTAAGATATAATATATGTCGCTGATGATGTTCCTAATAAAAATAAATAAATAAATAACTATTCTGCCCGTGGATGACTTAATAGGTTACTAAGGGAATACGGGCTTTATAAGTGATTAGTGGGCATTGTGGCGGCAGACCCCTTACCAAACATCCTTAAGTTTACTAACTTTTTTCCACTCGACTTCCAAAAGTGAAGACCGGATGTTTGGCGTTTATAGCCGTTAAGTCACTTTTTAACTGTGGATGAAAAGGGAGGATCTTCTGCTTCAAAATTCCCCCTAGATCCCATATTACTCCATATTTGAATGCCGCAAACCTACTAAACACCACAGCTCAAAGGCAATTACACCTTGCAAGCTTGTTGTTTGATGTGATTAAAAAGGAAACACCAGAAGGGCAAGCACGAGCGGTGTTTAAACTAGTTATCGCGGGGGATAAAGCAGCCATCTCTTACGCACTTATAAAAAAAAAAAATATATTCCTGCACACAGAAGTACAGCTTTTAGGGGTAGTTTTAGGTTTGCGGCATGAAAGTGCTGGAATGATCTTCCTCCCCCAGTCCGAGATGCAGGCAGTAAGTTTACTTTTGGACGCAAGTTTAGGAGTTATTTACTAAACTTGCAAAAAGACACGACGAGAAATAACAACAAACATTTTTAGCACTTTGACTGTTTTACTGACTGGACTCAATTTCAACTCACTGACACTGCGAGCCACTATTGTATCTAATAATTTTATTTGTGTGTTCTTTTTATTGTTTTAATTTTACCTTAACCTAAATTTACAAGCACTTTTTACGCATGTTTGTCTCTCTGTTTGTTTTGTTAATTATTTATTTCTTTATTGTGAATAAATATGATAAAGGGGTCGTGGGAATATTGATTCCTGTTTTTTTCCTCTATTTTTATGAATTATATAATGTTAACTTTCGCCGGCCGAATCAAATTGTATGGCACTGGCTGAAAATCAGCGCCACGGTTGGTGACATCATCATCTGTGGCAACATGCTGAGCCAGTAACCAATTCACTGCATAGGGCTGCTTTTTTATATAGTATTTTCTAAGATTTTCACGATTGCATACTTTTTTATGTTTTAATTTTTTTACTTATGTTCTTTTGTTGTTTAAGTTTACCACTATGTTTTTTTTTTATTTTTTATTTGTTGTGTATTTTCCTGTGCACTGAATAAAGTTTCTTCTTTCTTTCTTATCTTGTGTGTCCGGGTACAATTGTGTTAAGTTGGGAATAGTACAGTGATAAGTGAAATCGGTTTTTGTATGTCATCACAGCTGGTATGTCCGGCAACGGCTATATAAATTAATTTAATGAACAGAGAACTCTATGTTCGTTAGTTCTGAAGGTGCATAATCTACTTTTCTTTTAGATACCCAATGTACAAACTGTGAGTAAATGTGTCTTCAATTATCACTTTCTTGGCTTTTGTAGTAAAATATGTAATAAAATAAAAAGTTTTGTAAAATTCCAAAACACAATAGGCTATTTGACTGTAATAAAAATATACATTTCTTTTATTTCATTAGTCTTAATATTGCTTTTTTGGAGCAATATGTAATAATGCGAGATAAAAATATTGCTATAATAAACTAAAAATAAAACTGGGATCAAAATAAATGTAGATTTAATTAAAAATGACCTTCAGAATACTGATTGGAGCACTATCTTAAACAGCGAAATGAATGACGCAGTCAAACTGTTCTCCTCAAAAATTCACTCTGTCGTAGATAAACATACGTCAATATTAGCAGTTTCTCGTAGAGATGTTATTCTAGCTCCATGGGTCACTCATGGACTTTTAAAGTATTCAAAACAACGTGACAAACTACATATGGACTTTCGGAAAGATCCGGATAACCCTATCAAAAAACTAATTTTCACCAGGTATAGAAATTTTTATATTCAATTACTTAGGAAAATTAAATCGGAATACTATGCCAATAAACTGAATGAAAATAAAAAAGGTACTAAAGGACTCTGGAAAACCATTAATTCCATAACACACAAGTCCGCTAACAAGGATGAAGCCGAAACCCTAATTTCACTAAAGGAATCCGAACTTATCCGATATACCGAAGGAAGGAATTTATCATGGTTGCTAACGGTGAGGGAAAACATCGTGAGGAAACCCACATGGCTGAGTTGTACTTAGTAATGTGACAGTGTATTCGTACAAAACGGCGATAGGCCTGCCCCCTATCACGTGAGTACACTGTCTAAGCAAAACGTGGGTACCTTCTCTGGAAACTAGATGGCGCTTGCCATGTGAGTTCAGGAGTATTGGTACCTCTGCCAACCCCTTCGGGGATAAACGGCGTGAACGTTTATGAATCCGAACTAAAGTCAGTTAATCATGTTAACGATTTTTTTCTCGAAGTCGGGCAAACATTAGCAGACAAAACTTTGTCATCACTTAATGAATCTGAAGAGTCACTAGCTTCCAAAATAAAAACTAATAATCACTCCCCACTCTTTTCGCTCTTTCTCACGCCTACTGATCCTGAGGAAATTATAGAACTTATACTTGCTTTGGAACCACAAAAAGCCCCGGGTTTAGATGGAATCAGTAATGAACTGACTAAATCTCTTGCCCCACTTATAGCCTTGCCTTTATCTAGCATCTTCAATAAAAGTATACTGAATGGTTCTTTCCCGAAACAGTGGAAGACTTCATTAGTGAAACCTATCTACAAATCTGGTGATAAACGTATACCTGGTAATTACCGTCCTATCACATTACTAGGGGTTTTCTCCAAACTTCTAGAGAGATTAATTAATGATAGGTTAGTCAAATATCTGGAGTCAAACAATTTGCTTATGGAAAACCAATTCGGCTTTCGAAGGGGTAGATCTTCTGAGGATGCGATAGGACTAATGGTTGATATTGTATCAAATCATCTTGATCGTGGTCGTAAAGCACTAGGAGTATTCTTGGATCTGGCCAAGGCGTCCGACACCGTGTCCATTAAGATCTTGCTTAAAAAAATGGAAGCTTTAGGTATTCGCGGAGTAGCTATCAACTGGTTTACAAGCTATCTTACCGGGAGAAAACAGTGCACCAAGATTGGTAGTGCAATTAGTTCTCTTAGTGATGTATCTTATGGCGTACCACAGGGTAGTATACTCGGGCCAACACTGTTCTTAATATATATTAATGACATTTGCTCTAAAGTTATATTAAATGCAGACATTGTATGCTACGCTGATGATACTGCCATAATTTTTCAGGGGAACTCTTGGGAGGATGTTCAAGTAACTGCACAGCTAGGTCTTTCGCAAATATCAAACTGGCTGAAAATAAATCTTTTAAGCCTTAACGTACCAAAAACGCACTTTTTGTGTTTTCACAAGACTAAGTCGTCAGCTCCACCTTCGAACCTAACCACTGTAAAAATCCACGATGTAATGTGCTCAAATGTCAATTCATCAACACATCCATGTACATGTGCTTCTATAAATAAAACTAAAAATGACAAATATCTAGGAATTAACAATAATGAAAATTTAGATTTTAAGGAGCATATCGGCATCACTTCCTCTAGAGTACGAACATTGATTTTGCTATGAAACTTCTTCGAGAGGTCACTGAGGGAAGGGTTCTCAAGATGGTGTATTATGCTTTGTGCCAATCCGTACTGAACTATTGCATTTTGATTTGGGGTGGATGTGCTGTTTCAGTCCCCATAATATTAGAAAGGGCCCAAAGGGCTGTGCTAAAAACCCTTCTCCGGAAACCTCGCAGATATTCCACATCACTTTTATTCGCAGATTCAGAAGTTCTAAGCGTACGCAAACTATTTATTTTGAAAGCAGTGTTGTATGCTCACCGTAATATAGCTCAAAGTCCATTATATAAAGAACTGTTGATAAAACGAAAATTTACAATTCCTGTACCTTCTTTTATAACCAGTTTTGGCCAACGATTTAGAAATTTTTTGTCCCCCTTTTAAGTACAATAAATTAATTTCAAAATTTCCTGACTTAAAATCTTGTGGTAGCTGGGATTTTAAAAAGAAGGTATCTGCTATAATTATGGAAATCAGTTTTGATGAAGCGGAATCTTTGTAAAAAGTATTGAATTAATATTGTTCTTTAATAAACATAGACACACGCACACACTCACATACACACACACACATACACGCGCGCGCGCACAAACACGCATCTCTCTCAGTTATTATAATATATAACTGTTTTTTCTTTTACCTTGTTTCTTTGTGGCAGTTAATATTATTTTCTATTATTATATTATTTTTTATGTTTTTGTAGTCTAGCAATCTTAAAATTAAGTAAAATGTACAATTTTATTACTAAGATCTCTTTTTGTAAACAATTAATTAGTATACTTTTTTTTTTGGTAGTTTTTGTTTTACCGATCCCTGCGATACAGGCTCCGCCTAGTGCAAGGATCATCAATTTACTATGTATCTGTAATTTTTGGTGTGTTAATAAACTGTTTTTTTTTATTTGTGCTACACCTACAGCCGCCATTGCATTTTCTTTTCCGATTTTTTAATAAAATAGCTAAAATGAACACAGAAAAATATTTTTAGGGCTCCTTATAAACAAATTAACACCGTAAGATAGTTTTCAAAACTTAGTCAAATAGCCTATTTTTCCCATACATTTTTTTACCCAGTTAAAAATAACTATACTTACCAATGAGAAATGCGGCGTAGCGTTCTTATCAATGAGATCCGGATAGAAGATATTGAACTTGTACCCCTGCACGATCTTGGGCGGCGGGTTGTCCATGTCGTAGTGCGTCTGGTTGTACTTGTTCCACTCGAAACCGGTGTGCACGCTGGAAATAGCAACATGTTAAGAAGATGTAAAATTAAGAAACAATCATAAAAAGTCAAAATGTTTATTTTTCAAAATTAAGTTAAAAACTTAACATTTTTTGAACGTCATTTTTTTTAAATTTATCATTAGTCCGTTGCTTCGGAAGGTGTTCGTAAAGAGAAGAAGCATCAAAGAAACTCTTAACATTCACATACATATACATACATATCTCACGGCTATAGATCCCTAGAAGGGGTAGCCAGAGCTAAGGAATAAAAAATTCCCCAGCCACTTTTGGAAATTTAAGTGGGGAAAAGATGGTAAAATAAAGGTTGTTGGTGATGGGTCTCCAACCGCATCGCCCAAAAATCCTTTAAAAGCCCCAATACCGTTAGTCGCCTGTTACGTACACCCACCGGAGGAAATGGGGTAGTGCTATTCTAAGCCGACAAACATATTTGTTAGTAATTATTGTTTTAAACGTATATCGAATGTGAGACTTCCCGATCAAGAAAATAGTCTCTTATTTATGTATTTAATCTTACTTTATAGGCACACAAACTAACTAAATAATTTAATTACGTAATGAAATCATAAAAATTATACTTCAGTAAAAGCACCTTAACTGTATACACAGCATGACTCAGTTTGTGAGTTTAATATTAATTTTATAAAATAAAATTTATTATCTATAAAATTGTATACAATAATGAAATAAAGCAATAAAATATCAATTCATGAAGTCATTTTCTATGACAAAATAAATAACTAAAATAATAAAAAATCTGTTATGAATAAAATAATAATTATTGATTAATATAACACAACTACAGGATCTTAACAACTCACGTTAAAACCTGTCTAGATCATGTGATGTTAAAATCAAAACATCCTGCTACAACTCTAGTCATCAATTCATCGATAACAGATCATGATGCAGTTTTATTGTCTCTGTCATCCTCATTCAGTCTTCCACCTCCTAAATCTTATACAACAATTTCAACCAAAGAACTATGCAAAGCTATTAACTCCCTAGATTTAAGCCCTGTTCATTTATCAAATGATATAAATGTAGCAACCTCTCTGTTAGTCGATCCAATTATAAAGCTCATCGCAGATCATACTAAAACAATATCTCTTAAGCGCAAAATTCGTCCGATCAAACCATGGATCACGCCAGGCCTCCTCAAGTGTATAAGACATAGGGATAACTTGCATAGAAAGCTAAAAACAGACCCCAACAACCATTTACTTAAAATCACCTTCAAGAGGTATAGAAATTTCTGTAATAAGCTGCTAAAAAAAGTAAAAAACTCATTTGAAAAAGCTGAATTAACAGCTGCAAAATCTAACAATAAAAAATTATGGTCTGTAATCTATACATATAATAAATCTGTAGAGAGGTCAATTCTGTACATTAAATATATTTTCAAAATAACTATTACGGGGTGATCAGTGATCGATACTGATGGCAAAAATGAAATCAGTAAAATTTTTGTCTGTCTGTCTGTCGGTTTGTATGTTCCTTATGGAAACAAAAACTACTCGACGGATTTTGACGAAACTTGGCAGAATTATTCTTCATACTCCTGGGCAGGTTATAGTGTACTTTTCAGCAGAGTAGTGAAGGGTAATTATGGGAAATTTTGGGAACACGGGGAAAGTTACTCCATTTTTTAAGCTTCCGTCGCGTGTGCAGCCTTAATGGTTATAGTTACATAGAAATCATGTATGACGGAAATATTATACATAAAAGTGTCTAAAAAATATCCTTGAACAGCATATGCCTATCTTTTATGGTTGACTCACAATAACACGTGTAACTCCTGATAGCTTAGCAGTTCGGAGCATTCTGATTATATTTGTTTACTCTTACGTTTATAGTTCTCTCATTCATCTCTCATTTAAAAAAGTTTACATTATGACCTACTAGCTGACCCGACAGACTTCGTACTGTCAAATTTGCTTATGACAAAGCTTAAGGCATTTTTTTAATTTATTTAATAAAACCTCAAAAATTGTAGCCTATGTGTTATTCTGATGTATAAACTATATTGTGGTAAAGGTTCATTCAAATCCATTCAGTAGTATTTACGTGAAAGAGTAATAAACATCCATACATCCATACTTACAAACTTTCGCTCTAAACTTTCCTTTATAATATTATAATAGGATTAAATAAAAAAAAAACATAGAAATCGGTATAGAAACACCAAACTTATACATGAAATAAGCCATCGCGTCCTGTCGTCGACGTGTATACTGAATCATGCTATGTGGATTATTTTTTTAGTAATGGTTGCTCGGGCAAAAGATAGCCGTGAGTATATGTATGATATATGCAAAATTTGTAACTCTGTTTGTTTGTTTGCATGGGACTATTTTCGGAGATACTGAACCTTTCATTAAAGCGCTTTCACAATCACAAAGCTTCACTATTCACTATTCAAAGGTTGAGCAGTGATTGAAGAAACCTCAGATATTTTTAAAATTACGCTACCCGTGCGAAGCTGGGCCGATCCACTAGTACGTAATATAACAAATACCAGCATAAAAAAATCATCTTCGATAGAACTTTTAAAGTGTGCTCCCTCTCCGCTCGAGTCCGCAAACAAAGTAAACTCTTTTTTCGCAACCATAGGCCAGAGACTTGCTGAGTCTATTCCATCTAAATCTACTTCTACTAATAATTTTGTACACATTTCTTCCCCTCCCGTATACCAACCCTCATCTTCCTTTGTCCTACTCGAAACGGACTCCGACGAAGTAGATCGTTTAATAAACACACTCAAAATAGACTGCGCTGTAGGTTGGGACGGAATTTCTGCTGCCCTGATTAAGTCATCAAAAAAAGTTCTCATCCCACCACTTACTCATATATTCAATCTCAGTATTAGCTCAGGCACATTCCCCAAGTACTTCAAAAAAGCCATAGTATACCCCGTCCACAAATCAGGAGACAAAACTGACGTCAACAACTATCGCCCTATTTCAGTTTTGCCCACTTTTTCCAAGATTCTTGAAAAACTTATTAATAATAGGCTAGTAAAGTATCTGGAGGAAAAACATTTATTATCGGACAATCAATTCGGTTTTCGAAACGGAAGATCTTGCTCGGACGCTGTCCATAAACTAACTAACTCACTGGCTATAAATCTAGATAAGGGGAAAAAGTGCCTTAGTATATTCATAGATATAACAAAAGCCTTTGACACGACCTGGTCCCCTCTTCTAATTGATAAGATGGAAAAATTGGGTGTTCGTGACTTACAGCTTAAGTTATTTTCAAATTACTTGACTGAACGTACCCAATGCGTCAAAATTGATGGCTTAGTCGGCTCCGAACAGGGTATACATTATGGTGTTTTTTTTTTTTTCGCTGTCGTGATTGCATGAAAGGCACTTGTGATAATTTTCGTTTGTTGTTATTTTAGTGTTTTACTAACTATTACTTGTAATCTCTCTTGTTTGTGTGTTTTTAAGTGGTGGTAAGTGTTTATAACTAACACTCCTTATATTTCCGAGGTTATTCATATGTTTAAATATGAATAACCTCAAAACTCCCCCTCGACCTCCAGATCCTCCTGACCAGGAGGATAATGTTATGAATTCTACGGAATCTCTGGATTTATTTAGTCCGATAACCAAAGAGGCCCGAAAAAGGCAACGCAGTGACGATCTCCCGGCTCCTACAAATAAAAAAACGATAATTAACCCGGATATTACAAATGCATCAATCCAAGCCGTATATGTTCACCCCTTACTAGCTGAGGGTATTAACAACTATTCTTTATCGGACAAGGGTCCATATGTAGTCCATATTAGTCGAACGGAGTCAGATCCCTCAGCCGGTACTACCATTCGCCCCATCAAAATCGGTCAATTACTTTATCGTAACAATATTAAAAATATTAAAATCGACGGTATAAAAGGTGTCGGCAGAAACAGGGTAGCAGTAGAGTTTTTATCTGCCCAGTCGGCCAACGAATTCCTTTCCCACCCTATCCTTTTAGGCAATAAACTAAAGGCTACTATCCCATCATTCAGTGTGATGAAAATGGGGCTAGTACGTGGTGTCCCTGTTGAATGGGAAATGAATGAATTCGTAGAATCACTTGAGTTGCCAACAGGTTGTGGTATAGTTTTAAAAGCTAGACGACTGAACCGTAAAGTCATTAATGAGGGTTTAGTGTCTTGGGTTCCCACTCAGTCAGTGGTAATAACTGTTCAAGGTCAAATTTTGCCAGAGAGAGTTTTTAGTTACAAAAACTCTCTGCTTGTAGAACTTTATCAGCTACCAACCATTCAATGTCTAAACTGTTGTCGTTTTGGTCACATCAAAGCACAGTGCAGGTCAAAACAACGCTGTTCTAAATGCCAGGGAGAGCACTCCAGTGAAAGCTGTGAACTGGTATCAGATAAAATGTCATGCCTTTTCTATTCGGGTAACCATGCTGCCACTCACAAGAATTGCCCAGAACAAAAACGTCAAAAAGATATTAAACTATTGATGTCACAGGACTCTATCTCCTACTTTGAGGCCTCATCAAGAATTCCTGCTGTGAGAAGGTCTTATGCTGATGTTGCATCAACTCTTTTTGCCCCTACGCCCTTGTCTCCAACTATTTCTTCTCCTTCATCACCACAGATATCTGCATATAAGAAAACTGTCTTTTATTCTCCAAAGCCCCGTGCTCCTTTGCAAAAAGGGTACAACCGGGCAGCTCATCAAGCAATAGTTTCCGACCCCCCATCTTCTCTGAAAAATGGTTGCGGTTTATCCAATTCCTCTCTTTCCCCCAATGAAAACCTCATGGAACTTCTAATATCGACTCTCATCAACTTGCTTAACAAGTGTGATGAATTTATACCGAACCACGTTGCCTCTTTACTTTCAAATCTTGCTCCTTTTATTAATAATGGATCTAACCCTCATACAGTGGAACATGAAAAGTCTTAGACACAAGAAATATGAAATCTCTCTTTTAGCACAACAATTCTCCCCCGTTGTCTTTGCCCTCTCTGAGACGTGGTTAGTCCCTGGTACTCATGTACGAGTACCAGGATATTCCTGTCTACGGGATGACAGAGATGATGGATGGGGTGGCTGTGCCATTCTCATCAAACACAATAGTCCTTATCAACTAATGCAAATACCTTCTCACAGTAATGGTTTCAATTTTGTTGCAGTAAAGATGAAAGATTTTACTGTGGTTTCTCTTTATATATACTCACCTTCTCATTCCATTGTGTCTGAAATTAAGAATATGCTCTCTTCCCTTCCTGCCCCTATTATTGTGATGGGTGATTTTAATATTCATCACACAATTTGGGGTAGCTATTATTGTGACCCTATCTCATACACTTTCTTGGAAATGCTACATGACCTTAATATTTGCCTTTTGAATGATGGTTCCCCGACTCGGAGGGTAAACCCCTCGCAAAACTGGAAGAGTGCTGTGGACCTTTCCTTGTCCTCCCCTTCTATTGCTTCCTCTATCTCATGGCGGACCCTCGCTGATTCCTGTGGTAGTGACCATTACCCCATCATCATTTCTTTCCCTTCAAATTCCCCACCCTCACCAGATCCTAACCCCCTGTTAAAATATCGACTGCCTTCTTCTCCAATAGTCTGGACTGAATATGCTTCCTCTTTAGAGACCAAAATCTCCTCTCTGCCACCCGTGTCCAACAGTAATGCCATTGAAGTTTACAATAGGTTTGTTGATGGAATTAAATCAGCTGCCGATGAATCCTTCCCCATTAAAAGTGGAAGACAAAAATATTCCTCTCCTCCCTGGTGGGATGCTGAATGCTCAAATGCAGTGAGCAAAAGATATGAGGCTGAACTGGCTTTTGCTGGTAATATATCTTTTGAAAATTATTGTAAATTTCAACAAGTTGCTGCTGCTACTAGGAGACTTTTAAATAAGAAAAAAAGATATGGTTGGAGATCCTACTGTGAGTCACTTTCACCTAAAACTCCCCCATCCGTAGTTTGGAAACAATTGAAAAAATTCAGACAAGGCATATCTTCCACCTCTCCTTCTTCAAATGATTCCTCTTTGTGGCTCAATAAATTTATAGATAAATTAGCTCCACCTTCAGTTCCGTCTATTGACCTACTCCCTATACCTTTTACTTTCTCTTCTAATAATACTTTTGACCAAAATTTTACTCTTAGTGAACTGTCCTCAGCTTTGAGTGGCTTATCCGACTCAGCTCCTGGAGTGGATGGTATTCCGTATTCCTTCATCTATAAATCTAATGATTCTACTAAAGTAATGTACCTCAACTTAATTAACAGCTTCTTTATGTCTGGTTCTCTACCTGAATCTTGGAAGTCGCAGATTGTCATTCCATTACTTAAGTATGGCAAGAGCCCGGTTGAGTCTTCGTCCTACCGCCCGATCGCCCTATCTTCTGTTCTTGTGAAAATTACTGAGCATCTTCTTAAGAACCGTCTAGAATGGTTTTTGGAAAGTCAAGATGTTTTAGCCAAGTCACAGTTTGGTTTTCGAAAGGGAATGGGAACTATGGATAGCATAGCTGTTCTAACTACAGACATTCGTTCATCTTTTGGTCGAAAAGAGTACCTGTTGGGCTCTTTTCTAGATATTAACGCTGCATATGACAATGTTTTGCTTCAGGTGCTCAGGCAGGTCATGCTACATCTGAATATCCCTATGAGGCTCACACACTTCATATGCAACCTGATTATGAATAGGATTCTGTTAATACGGGATAATGGGAATATTGTTTGTCAAAGAACGGTCTGGAAAGGTCTACCACAGGGATCTGTTCTCAGTCCTCTCCTGTTCAGTATTTATACACACGACCTGGAACAAAGTGTGAGTGGATTCTGTGAGGTATTGCAGTATGCGGATGACATATGTCTTTACACTGCGTCTAAATCCCTCGAAGATGCTGCGCATAAAATGAATACTGCTTTAAATTACTTAAATACCTATCTAATTGATCGCGGTCTTTCTCTGTCTCCTTCTAAAAGTAACGCCGTTGTTTTTACACGAAAACGAGTAATCCCTGACGTGAACATATTAATTCAAGAAACGTCGATCCATGTTGTTAATAAGGTGAAGTTCTTAGGGGTTATCCTAGACTCCAAGTTAAACGGTGTTGCTCATTTCAACTATATAGCTGAAAAATGCGAAAAGGGTATAAATGTTCTAAAAGCCCTTTCTGGTGTTCGATGGGGTTCTCATCCGCAAACCCTCAAAATTTTATATAATGCTATTGTTCGTAGCCAATTTGATTACGCTTCATTTCTACTACTACCGGTACTGAAGTCTTCCCTTTTACAATGGACTCGCCTCCAGGCGAGTTGTTTACGCATAATCTTGGGTGCAATGAAAACAACTGCTATTAATGCTATGCAGGTAGAATGTTGCGAGGCTCCATTAAGCCTTCGTCACCAATTTCTTTCAGACCGTTTTGTTTTTAAAGTTTTTCAAAATTCTTCCCACCCCCTTATTCCAAAGTTGAAGAATCTATCCAACATTTTAGACAATAGTGATAATATTCCACCCATAGTCAAAAGTTTTAAGTTTTTATGTGATCTTTCGTCTCCAGTTTTTCAGTTAGATCGGAACCCGCTTTTTGGACACTCGTTTCCTTCCCTCACATTTTCCCCTCCCGTCGTTTGTAATTTAGGTATTGCAAAAGATTCCCCAGGTGCTAACTCACTTTTTTTGGAAATTTGCTCTTCCAGGTGGAAGAATTGGCTTTACCTTTTTACAGACGCATCTAAGTCCTCAAATATGGAAAACGTTGGTTCAGCTGTATGGATCCCAAAATTCAAAATTATTTTAAGTTTCTCATCCCCACCCCAAACATCAGTGTTCACTGGAGAAGCCCTCGCTATCTTGGAAGCGTTGAAATATATTTTGGCGCATAATATTTCTAAAGCTGTTATATTCTCAGACAGCTTATCTGTCTTGCAAACGATTACGTCAAATCCTTTTCGTTCAAAGACCAAATTTCCTCTAATTCTGGACATAAGAGATTGTTTATATGACTGTCTACAACGTGACCTGGATGTTGTTTTGGCATGGATACCCTCCCACTCCGGTATTAGTGATAATGAAGTTGTTGATTCCTACGCGAAAAACGCAATCGGTTCAGCTTCCGAACGCCATCCATTCATATATGTTCACGATCTTTGCGCTTTGGCGAAACCTCGTATGTTAGAGTCTTGGCAGAATTTATGGGACCGCTCGAAACTGATAAAAGGTATTCACTACGGCAATATCCAACCTCAAATTCCATCTCGACCGTGGTTCACCCGTCGCCGATTTCATAATATTGATAGGTGGGTTTTATCCACAATTACTAGACTACGTCTTGGGCATGCATGTACTCCTGTTTTTCTTACAAAGATCAGGGTGAGGGATCATTCGCTGTGCGAGTGTGGCCTGGCTGAGGGATCTGTCGATCATTTATTCTTTGGTTGTCCATTAACTCCTTCCCTTTATGAATATATTCCTCCGTCTATTCCTCTCCCTACTAATATGAGATATCTGTTGTCCTTAGTTGATTCTCCCTTTTTTTCTACTTTGTGTCGTTTTATATTTAGTAATAATTTAAAATTGTAAACTAATTGTGTTGTCCTATTTTATTGTACGTATTTTACCTATCATGTATTTTGTGTTGTACTTAAATTGTGTCGTCCAATTTACTAATTTTTTGTTCTAGGTTTGTGTTAACTCGAGAGTCTTCAAGTTTTTTCATTTGAGATGTAAATTCACCGGCCAATCTCACATAAGGTGCCTTTCTTGCGTTTTACTCGACATTGGCGAAATAATTGTGGCAAACACGATTGAAGCCACCTAAATAAAAATTGAATTGAATTGAATACATTATGGTGTACCCCAAGGTAGTCTACTGGGCCCTATATTATTCCTCGTTTACATGAATGAGTTGTGTAATCTGTCCATACCAAATGGAAATATTATCTCCTTTGCTGACGACACGGTTCTTTCTTTCGTGGGTAATACCTGGAAAGAGGTCTTTGATAGTGCAAGGGATGGGTTTGACCGCGTAAACTCATGGTTGTTTAACAACCGCTTATCCCTTAACACTTCCAAAACCAACTACATTACTTTCGCAATATCAAATAGAGCAATGCCTTTGCCCGATAAATTTTCTATACGAGTGAATTGCCCACATCCTTCGAATTCAAACGATTGCTCCTGCATATGTCTAAAAAAAGTTGAGACGGTTAAATATTTGGGAGTTATCCTTGACCACAGACTGAGCTTTATCTATCATATAGAGTACCTCACAAAGCGAGTCCGGAAACTAATATATATATTTAGAAATATACGACATGCTGCTGACCATGATCTCCTTAAATCTATTTATCTAGCCCTCTGTCAATCACTTTTAACGTATTGTATAACGTCCTGGGGTGGTGCTGCCAAATCTCACCTTATATGTCTTGAGAGGGCCCAGAGGGCGGTTTTGAAAGTTAGTTTACAAAAACCACGTTTTTACCCTACAAAAGATTTATACGTAGAGTGGGACGTACTCACAGTTAGGCAACTCTTCATTCTATACAATGTACTTAAGCAGCACACTGATACCCCTCCCAACGAGATTCTAACAAAGCGCAATAGAATGATAGTGCCCTCCATACGACTGAAAACTAAATTCAGCAACCGTTATTACTGCTTCTTGGGTCCCTTCCTGTTTAATATAGTAAATAAAGCTTTTCCTGTTGTCCACCTTAATCGTATGGAATGTAAAAGACTGATAGTATCCTGGCTAAAAAAAAATTATTATAATAGTACTGAATTACTCCTTCTCCCACAAAAATAACATGGGTTCTAATGGTTTTAGTTCATTGTTTTTTTGTTTTTTTTCTATATTTGTAAGAGTAGATTTCTTCAAAATTGTTTTCTTTACTTTTTGTTTTATTTATTAGCATAGTTTATTTTAAATTAAAAAGATTATTGTGAGCCAAGAGCATTTTTTAAGAAACATTTGTAAGCTGGCACTGATTTAATGCAGTGTTTGAAGCCTATAGCACAGACTTACGTCTATTATAGGCATCAATGTATAATGCATAACCCCTCAAGCCAACCATATGTCCAATTTCACAATGTATTTTTCATATATTGTATGTTAGCTGATTTGTATTAGGCTTAATTACTTAATAAACTTTACTTTACTTTACTTTTACTTTACTTTAACCACAGGATCACGGATGTCGTGCATAAAGTAGAACTACTGAATATAATTTTAGACGTCATAACAAAACATATAATAAATAGATAGAGAATAACATACATACATACATACATATGCTCACGGCTATAAATCCCTAGAAGGGGTAGCCAGAGCTAAGGAATTGGAAATTCCTCAGCCACGTTTGGAAATTTTAGTGGGGAAAAGATGGTAAAATAAAGGTTTTCGGTGATGGGTCTTCAACCACATCGCCCAAAAATCCCTTAAAGGCTCCAAATCCGTTAGTCGCCTTTTACGTACACCCACCGGAAGAAATGGGGTAGTGTTATTCTATGCCGACACTACACAGCATAGAGAATAAATAAAGTAATAATCCCCACATGAGGTTTTCATGAACAAAAAGATTTAAATTATATAATAAATAGAAATGACGAACAGTTCACGTTTAGGTGTATGCGTGTATAATTCTATAATAATTCTTAACCAAATCAAATTATTTGCAATAGCAAACCAATTGGCCTAGACCCCGTTTTTAAAACATACCCTTTTTATATTTTGAATCGATTAAAGACATCAAACTAAACAACTTTGCCTATGGAATGATTATCTAAAATATTGTAATTTTTAAAATAATTAAAAATGAGCACTGTCTAAATCAAACTGGGAAAGTATGGTGAGTTTCTTAGCCTAAGCTAAAATAAAAAAAACATATGGTCAAATTACATGATGTATTTTTTTTATTTTAGCTGAGATTTTTTCCAGACCAGACTCTTTTTTAATTATTTCTTCAATTTATCATATACAAATAGTTATTTATCTATCTATCTACAACAGCTAAATTAAACTCACCGATTGAAATATCTCGGCTTCCTCGGCCTGTATTTCCCCCTCCAATCCCCGCCCCCAGCCGCTAAGGCCACTTCCACACTGAACTGAGCCTCTCCTTCCCCGGCCGCACCCGCTGCTGCCATTAAAAGGCGTTCTCCATCTGCCCCTGTGGCCCCTGCGGCCCCTTGTGGTGGTTCGGGGGCTGAGGAGCTGTGGAGTCGCGCGCGAAGGTAGTGGAGTCTGGAAATGTTGTTGAGTCTAGTTAGTTGACATGAGTGTTAGGAAGGTTTTTATTTAAATGGATGCGAAAGGGATTGTAATATAATTGGACTAGTGGATCGTCCCAGCTTCGCACGGGTAGCGTTGTTTTTTTAAATATCTGAGGTTTCTTTCTTCATTCACTGCTCAAGCATTGTGAAATTCAGCGCAATGTTTTCAATTTATTAAATTTATAGCACTCCCTAAACAGTGTAGTTTTATGATTTTAAATGCGCTTTGATGAACGGTTCAGTATTTCCGAATAAAACGCTATGAAGTATTTATAACATCTAAAAAATAAATCATTACGTGTTGTAGGATGCAACTACTGGCGCCATCTAGTATGTTATATGTAAATTAGTAAAGATTTGGTTTTGATCACGGGCGCAATGGCTTATTTTATGTATAATTTCGGTGTTTGTCTACCGATTTCTATGATTCTTTTTTTATTGAATAGGTAATGATGTTACCTTTTTTAAATTAGGGATGAGTGAGAGGTTTACAAACGTAAGAGTAAACAAATATAATAAGAATGTTCCAAACTGCTAAGCTATCAGGAATTACACTTGTTATTGTGAGTCAACCGTAAAAGATAGACATAAACTGCTCAAGATTTTTTTTTAGATAATTTTATGGAGAATATTTCCGTCACACATGATTTCTATGTAAGTTTAACCATTGAGGCTGCACACGCGACGTTAGCTTAAAAAATGGAGTAACTTCTCCCGTTTTCCCAAAATTTCCCAAAATTCCCCTTTACTACTCTGCTGGAAAGTATACAAAAACCTGCGCAGGTGTATGAAGAATAATTGTACCAAGTTTCGTTAAAATCCGTCGAGTAGTTTTTGTTTCCATAAGGAACATACAAACCGACAGACAGACAGACAGACAGACAGACAGACAGACAAAAATTTTACTGAATGCATTTTTGGCATCAGTATCGATCCCTTATCACCACCTGATGGTTATTTTGAAAATATATTTCATGTACAGAATTGACCTCTCTACAGATTTATTATAAGTATAGATTGAGGAAAAGAAGGAAGATACTTATATTTAACTATTTAATCGGTTTGTCTGAAACCGCCCAAATGATGCATGTATCTGAGAATGTATAGCAGTGAATGTTGTGTGTGGCAGAAATAACATAAGAGTAGAGTGTATGCAGTAGAATTAAGATCCCTCAGAAAAGTTTGTAATGTTAGGTTATGTGATCAAGTGAGAAACGCAGCGTGAAAGATAATACTATTAAAAAAGATATAAAAAGGAATATTCAGATGGTTTGAGCACATAGAGAGAACTGAATATAGTAAATTGGTGAAAAAAATATACAGAGCCAATGTGGAAGGTAATGCTAATGAAGGAAAACCTCGTAGGACCCAAAATCCGAAGACGATTTTGATATCAGGTGCGAAATATGTTTATAAAAAACTAAACATTATACAATAAATAAAGGAAAGTAAAATTTCGACACCGGCGGGAATCAAACCCACGACCTCCAGGTATACGCCCCGTCGCTCTGCCAATTGAGCTATAGTATCACTTTTTGAGTAGTGTAGAAATTTTACTTTCCTTTATTTATTTGTGATAATCCCCACATGAGGTTTTCATGAACAAAACATTCTAATTAAACGTTATATGTTCGTATAATATTTTTAGAAATAGCAATTACTACTTAGTATAAGATAATATAAGTATAAGCAACCGCGATAGCCCAGTGGGTAGAACACTCGGTTATCGTGCAAACGACTAGTGTTCAAATCCTGGGTTGGGCCTACACCAATTTGTCTTTTCTAAAGACATATGTGTGGTAAATTTATCATGGTTGTTAACGGTGAGGGAAAACATCGTGAGGAAACCCACATGGCTGAGTTGTACTTAGTCATGTGACAGTGTATTCGTACAAAACGGCGATAGGCCTGCCCCCTATCACGTGAGTACACTGTCCATGCAAAACGTGGGTACTCTGAACACCAGGTGACAAAGTCACGTGATGTTCAGGGATATTAGTACCTCTGCCAACCCCTTCGGGGATATTCGGCGTGAACGTTTATGTTATGTTATGTATAAGATAATATTTACCTAGCAGCATCTTCCTCCGCATCTCTTATCTCAACTCCAGCCAACTCATCCTCTGCCAAGAGTTTCGGAGAGTAACTCCCTCCTCTGTAGGCTCCGTACGCGATCTCACTCTCCTCTCGCTGCTCCATCTCCTCTTGCTCTATCGACTCGTTCTCTGACTTCTCTGACTCGGGTTTGCTTGGACCTGGTTTTGATTCGCTGGAAATGTAATGGAATATAAGGATTAATTTGTGAACGTTGGTTGTACGCAAATGTGTCACATTTTAACTAAGTTGCTGTGTAGTGTCGGCTTAGAATAACACTACCCCATTTCTGCCGGTGGGTGTACGTAAGAGGCGACTAACGGTATTGGGGCTTTTAAGGGATTTTTGGGCGATGCGGTTGGAGACCCATCACCAATAACCTTTATTTTGCCATCTTTTCCCCACTCAATTTTCCAAACGTGGCTGAGGAACTACTAGTTCTTTAGCTCTGGCTACCCCTTTGAGGGATTTATAGCCGTGAGTATATGTATGTATGTATGTATGTTTAACTAAGGCTGGTTTTATAGTGCCGCTTTCGCCAGCGCGGTTGATACGCGTCGCGGGTGACGAGCTTTGAGTGCCTTAGATCGTTACATAGTAAAATAAACCGCGCGGATGGCCCGCGCTGACGGTATTTCGGCCGCGCCTTTCAACCGCGCGCGGGCAAGGAGCTACAGTGTCCAGTGTGCGTTACACAGTCACGCCGATCGGACGCGCGCATGTGTACTGTCGCCGCCAAAATGAATCAGAATTACATCGATACGGGACGGTTGATCGAGGAAGTTCGCTGTCGACCATTGCTATGGGATTCATCGGATGAATTTTATAAAAACAAAGATGCAAAAAATAAAGCTTGGGAAGAAGTTGGGGAAGCACTCTTTGGAGAAAATTATATAAAGAAAGACATAGGTATGTTTGTATTATTTTTATTAATTAATCTTATATTCGTATAAAAGTCGTTACTTAATATTAACGTAGATTCAAATCAATTAAATAGGTACAGTACCCGCCACGAGACTTTGTGTTTGTGAAGTTAGCGACAAGTGGCTACGCAATAAATCAAAACAGGTACGAAAGACGCAAGGTGTGCGAGCCGGCAAGGCGCGAGCGTCTTTGCTCTCGCTTTCGTCTATGCGTGCGTCTCGCTCATTTCGTTCACATGTACAGACTTGATTGCGCAGCTAACTTTACAAACACAAAGTCTCGTGGCGCGTATTGTACATTCCGATTCAAACTTGATGGCGGCTCGGAACATCACGCGAGTCGATGCGCAGTACACAATATTAGGTATCAGCGGGGAGCGATTCAACTACTAACCATTTTTTAATTCTCTTGGTCCAATTCTAAAGTCGTTTAACAGTTATGAAAAACTTTTATTTCGTTCGAAAGTGTTGCAAATTGCTATGGATCTTTCCGCGCCACATTCAGTGGGTACGACGTCGACATCAAATTTTGTAACGCCAGCTAATGAATCTAATGAATATTCCAACATATTGTCGCCAGAAAATGTCTCAAATTCTACTATTATATCACCAATCTCTAATTCTAATGATACTACTACGCAACCAGGTTATCAAACATCACATCAATATGCCAATATCATGTCACCAGAAAATGATTCTAATTCTTCTAATGTAATGTCTGCAACCGTCTCAATACAGCAGAGCTATCAATCATCATATTTTTCAAACTTAACGTTACCAGCTAACGGATCTGTACCTAGTGAGAGCACGCAGCAAGACTATCAATCTACAAATCAATATGAGTCTCATTCTACAGTCATCAATTCTGTTCAGCAAAGCTGTGAAGAAATAAACCACTTTCCTACTACTGCATCAGAAAACGACAATTTCTAATTTTGTTCAGCAAAGCTGTGGTGAAATATATTACATTTCAAATATTAACACCAGGAAACGACAATTTCTACTAAATTTCATTTCAACGAGGGTTACGGAGCGAGTACTTTTTCATTGTTTGTTTTTTTTTTATTTGTAAACACAATTTAATTAATAAAGTAATTACTTAAAAATAAAAAGTATTTTTATACAACTTACCTTAAGGTAATCGCCAACTTTTCAACTGGTTCTATAGGGACTCGACGTAAACTTGATCGTTTTAAATTATGTTCTATCTTGCAGAGTAATTCATCAAATGATGTTGTAGACAGACGGAAATGTTTGAAGAATTTGTCACCATGTTCTCTTAAATCCGAAAACGATGTAGAGAATGCACCTCTCAGAAACCTAGTGGCATTGTAAGGATGTACTTGTAGTCGTCGTTGTCGTTGCTTTTTTTTCCATAGGTAATATAATATAACAAATGCGAGAAGTCTCATTACGACTGTACGAGGCGGCAAACCGCGTAGCACTGAACTCGTTTTATAGTTTCGAGCGGGTCATCCGCGAGCTTGCGAGCCGCGCTTACCACCCGCGCGGACGGTAAGCGTGACTGTAAAACCAGCCTAAGCTAGGTAGGCTAAAGCGCGGATAAAAGATAGAGAGGTAAGTTCGGCTATTATGTAGCTGATTTGTCTGAGTCAAAACAACGGCAGCACGTAACCTAAGTTTGATAAATTTTGTTACCTTGCTCTTTGTCTTTTTTTTTAATGAGACATGTCAAACTAATCAATATAACATCAATAGTCTCTGCCTACCCCAATGGGAACTAATGGCGTGAGTATATGTATGTATGTATGTACATGTCAAACTACAATCATACAAAGTAGCAATAGATTGTTTCTGCCTGCCCTAATAGGAAGTAACGGCGTGAGTTTATGCATGTATGAATTTACAAACAACCTATCTTATTTTATTTGCGTTTTAAAATTTGATGTAATCTTGAACGTTGGCCCAGAGCCGAATAAAAAACGCCCATTGTTTTTAACATAAGTACGTACGTATAAAAACGAAATGGCGAAAACTTGGTCCAATATTTAGAAATAGTACCTCTTCTGGCACCCCTAAGAGGCAGCTAGAGTTGCTACCCTGCGTCAATCTATACTAATTAAATGCCACTAATTTTAATCGGCTTAAAATAACATTGTCCCATATTTGTCTCGCGGTTGTTGTACAAGACAATTAAGAGGTTTGATGCTTTTTAAGCCTTGGCTACCCCTCTCTAGAAAATATAGCCGTAAGTATAGGTGGGTTGTGTTATAAAGTATCTTACCTATGCTGTTCGACGCCTTGCTCTTGTTTGAGTAGTTCCAGTTTCCGCCGCAAGTTCAGTTGATGTCGCTCTCGTAGCCGCGCGCGAGCCATATGTGCTGATGATAATTACAATTGTTAGTAAATTATTATACTAAAATATAGTTATATGAAAATTCTTACTTTTTGAATCATAATAATTAATTTCAAACGAGTTCAGAAACGAGATACTGCGATATCATAGAAGAGCCGAGTGAACAGTATATAAATAACGTACCACGGGGACGTTTTGGTGGTCCTTCAAGTAGTATGGTTCATATTTTTTTCTCTTTTTTCTTTTAATGGAAGAAGAGGCTGACAACGTATAACTATTTTTAGAATTATAGCTACGAACACATGTAGGTATATGCAATTTTTTAACCTATACATCTAAAAAGGACTCGCCAAAGCTTCCAAATCAAAAATTCCTCAGACACTTTTGTAAGCTGCATGAGATAAAAACTAATGTATGTGTAGCGACGCGCTATCAGTACACAATGACGCGCACTACATAGAAACGCTGACAGTGCAAGAAGAATCACATTCCACAGCAATAAGTAACCAAGTGATATACGTCACACGCGTCATCAAGACTCGCCATACAAATCGTACATCGCGCAATCGAAGTTTCTAAAACATTTACTATATATACAAGTTCCAACTTAATGCAGTGGGACCGCGGTCCCCAGGCATACCGCCGCCTGGCGGAAGATCTTCCCTTTTCCTCCACATATGCATATGTAAGTATATTAAATCATTACCTTGCAATTGGCTTAGCAAACTCTCCCAATACGCCACATCAACCCCGTCACGGCGGCCGCTGATCTTGGCAGAGATCTGCTGCTGAAGTTGTTCTAGCTGGGCACCTGTCTTGCCTTTGAACACCTGTTAAGAATTTAGATATTTTAGTTTCAGGTGTTTATACGAGGGGCATGCCAATAGAAGTTAGATACTCTTTTCTTATTTAATTGACACTGGCAAGCTATACACCATCTTATAGACTGGTTATTGACGTATTTGAATATAGAACACACTTCTTTTATTTATTTTTTATTTGAATGAGCGTCATTTTTCCGAGAATCTATCGGGAATTCACTTGCAACAATGGAGCTCAGTCGACGTGATTTTCGCGCTATGATTTATTATGACTTTAAAAAAGGTTTAAAGCCTCGAGACTACTTTTGGTGAGGCTGCTTGTTCCCGAGCAACAGTATTCAATTGGTTTGCTGAATTAAAAAGAGGACGGGGATGTCTTTAAAAAAAAGATAAATCTTTGTTTTTTGAACGTCAAATTTTAACTTAATACTAAGTTTACTTCGGATTCGGAAGGTGTTTTGTTGAGAGAAGAACCCGTAAGAAACTCGTCAACACACATCTTTTTTTAACGTCCATTACAATTTTGGTGTTAGCCCGGAAACATCCTGCACAGAGCCCTGATGACACCAAGCCACTTCATCATTAATGTAATCATTGACATTGTAATAGGCTTTCGAACTAAGATTTTTTTTAACTGCTGCTTTGAATTTTGTTTCTGTTAAATTTAAAATGTCCTCAGGTATTTTATTATACATTTTTACGCATAACCCCATGAAAGATGTATTTACTTTTGACAATCTGTATTTTGGTACTGATATTTTATTGTTGTCTCTCAGGTTTCGAATATGTCTGTCACAATTTTTCACAAAAGAGGCCTGATTCTTTCTTACATACATAATATTTTCATAAATATATTGACATGGCAGTGTCATTATATTTATTGTTTTAAACAATTCCCTCAGGGAATCTCGGGATCTCAAATTGTATATAGCTCTTATTGCTCTCTTTTGGAGAATAAATATGGAACCAACATCAGCTGCTCTGCCCCAGAGTAAAATACCGTAAGACATTACACTATGAAAATAGCTATTAGCAATTGGTTCAGACGTATGGAAAAGTGTATACGTGCTCAGGGTGAATACTTTGAAAAGATCGATACTTGTAATAAAGCATCAATTTTATAATTTTTGAGTATCTAGTTTCTTTTGGCATGCCCCTCGTACATGCGATGGTAGGTTTGCCTTTGAATAACTGAAAATATACCACATACAAATGCTCGCTTTAAGCTTAAAATATACGCGATAAAATGGATCATTACAGGGCAGTTATTCCCACAAATATATGCTTGAGTCGGATTAGCAGACTAACGAATAATATACTGATAGTAGCCAAGAGCCTTCCGAAGAACGGAATAAA
Source organism: Bedellia somnulentella (assembly GCA_963576735.1). NCBI lineage: Eukaryota > Metazoa > Arthropoda > Insecta > Lepidoptera > Bedelliidae > Bedellia > Bedellia somnulentella. The sequence goes on along the minus strand of CAUYWD010000245.1, from coordinate 44,062 downwards.
AAATATATATAAATGAAAGCGGTTGTTAAAATTTGCATGAAAGTAATACCAAACGCAAATGCAAAAAAAGCAGTCGAGATTGTGATAGGTCTAAACATTTTTGAATCAAAAATATTGTCCCAGTTTTTATTCTGATTGCAGGTTGAGACAAGCAATTATATTTGATTGAATCAGGCGTTACTTTGAGATAATCCAGAGCAATACTAATATTATGTTAAAAACTAAAACTACTAATAAACGGACACGTTTTTCTATTGAAATGTAAAATGGTGGGTCCTTTTCATATGGCATAATTGTAGTTCTAGCCTTCGTGCTTACACGTAGCAGCATTTTATTTTGCCGGGCCTGACAGAGGTGTAAAGTAAGTAAAGCATTGAAGGTAAATAGTTAGATCAAGCAGCGAGTGTGTAGTATATAACGTATATCGAAAAGTACGTCGAGTGTATGTGTGTAATGTATGTATACCTGTTGCACATCGCCGGCCACGGAAATGGAAGATGTTTGGCTAAGAAAAAAATTGTAAAGAATAGTGGATGGTGGGGAATGGTTCTCTAGCAACCTTGCCCAAAAGTCGCTTAAAGAGTCTCAAAACCCTGAGTTGATTTTTACACTTGTTCACGGCGCGACGCGGCTCTGGCCTGTGTATTGTGTAGTGTAGTGCGTATCTATGTAGTGTATAGCTGCATAGTATATTTGTGTATGTATATGTCGCAGGAAAATCGTCAAACTCGTTTACTTATAAGTTTCCTAGGAAACTTGTAAGTTAACGGAAATCCGACAAACAGCATGCGAATTTACATCTTACCTGATAGGTTTTAGGAAACTTGTAAAATAACGAACTCACTTCAGGAAAATTGTAAATGGGGATCATTTTTGACAAGTTTCCTAGTTTTGAATTTATAATTTAGGAAAATTGTAAGTCTCCTAATGGCTGCTAGTGAAACTGTTAAAAGAAACAGTTACTTATGATGATTGATTAAGAAGTGTGTTGAGTAAAGAAAAAAATAATGAATTTAAAGTAATGACAATGTTTTGATATTTTCAAATATAAATGAGAAACTGGACTAAGACGGGTTTCCTGGCCGTTGGTCTTACGTGATGATGATAAACGAAAACTACGAATAATTTATTCCAATGACGGATTTTTACACTAGTTTCCATTCGTTAATCATCCAACCTTCTGACTTGCTTTTCGTACACTCACATCCAAGTAGCGAATTACTACTAAAATCCGAAGGTGGCGCTGGGTATGCAGCCACTTCACCTAACAATCACTTAAAAAGCCTTTGGTTTCCTCTTAGGACAACCGTGGGATAATAAATTAAGAATGCAGTAAGTTTGCAAGAGTTTAAAATCTTAAAAGCATAGGTTAAGAATAGCACTAACATGTTTCTGGCGGTAACCTATAACAATGGATGTCATTGGAGGCGATGTAGTTGGAGACCTATCGCCAATAATGTTTACAATACAATACGATCATTTCCCTCTTTAACTCTCAAAAGTAGCTAAGAACTTTCTTATTCCGACAGTCAGGATACCCACCCTTTGTAGGAATTTATTGCCGCAAGTATAGGTATGTATGTATCGATATAGAAACGCCCTTAAAAAAAGATCTAGAAAGTATTCTTACTATATAACAATAAAGTATCACGATATATACTCAAACAATTTATAACATAACATAAACGTTCACGCCGGATATCCCCGAAGGGGTTGGCAGAGGTACTAATATCCCTGAACATCACGTGACTTTGTCACCTGGTGTTCAGAGTACCCACGTTTTGCATGGACAGTGTACTCACGTGATAGAGGGCGAGCCTATGGCCGTTTTTGTACGAATACACTGTCACATGACTAAGCACAACTCAGCCATGTGGGTTTCCTCACGATGTTTTCCCTCACCGTTAACAACCATGATAAATTAACCACACATATGTCTTTAGAAAAGACAAATTGGTGTAGGCCCGACCCAGGATTTGAACACTAGTCGTTTGCACGATAACCGAGTGTTCTACCAACTGGGCTATCATGGTTGCTAAACAATTTATATTTAATAAACACTCTTAAAACTTTTTAATTATATGTCAGTAACAGCAAATAATAGCAAAATAATAGATTAGCATTAGTAAAGCAAGGAAAATATTAGTTTCGATTATCGAGTAGAAAAGACGCGCGAATGCGTCACGTCACGTGACCACCGCCAGCCAATCCGCGTTGACTAAAATCCCTCTCTTCGCGCCGTCAGCGCTGCATTGACAACTTTCCTAGCGGGATTCAGGAAACTTGTAAAGTTCCTAAAATACAGAATTCTAAACTCGGAAACTTGTCAAAAAAGATCCCCACTTACAATTTTCCTGAGGTGAGTTCGTTATTTTACAAGTTTCCTGAAACCTATCAGGTAAGATGTAAATTCGCATGCTGTTTGACGGATTTCCGTCAACTTACAAGTTTCCTAGGAAAGTTATAAGTTAACGAGTTTGACGATTTTCCTGCGACATATACATATTTTGCTGTGTTCGGTCGGCTTAGAATAGCACTACCCCATTTCTTCCGGTGGGTGTACGTAAGAGACGACTAACGGTATTGGGGCTTTTAAGGGATTTTTGGGCGATGCGGTTGGTGACCCATCACCAACAACCTTTATTTTACCATCCTTTCCCCACGTAACTTCCAAAAGTGGCTGAGGAATTTTATAATTCCCTAAGTTTGGCTATTCCTTATGTACTACTCTGTGTAAAAGTATCGGGAATATGTCAATAAAAAGACCCGCGTAAAAGAGGTCGTTAATTTTTTTTTACTGCATGTTGTTAGCACTCACTGTACTGATTTAGCGCGCAAAATTTGAGCGGGATCTGTCATTTAATTTGTTTTAAACTACATTTTTTGTAGGTCATAGTTTTGAGTCCTCGGCAATTTTTACAATGGAAAATATTGTTGAACAAAGAGTGTGCCTTAAATTTTGTATTTCTAATGATATTTCATGTGGTGAATCACAAAAAATGTTGCGAAATACCTACGGCGAATCGTGTATATCGAAAACAAGGGCTTATGAATGGTATAAGGCTTTTAAAGAAGGCGAGAAGTAGTAGTAGACTTGCCTCGTTCTGGTAGACCTTCAACCGCTACGACCAAAGAAAACATCGGCAGAATCAAGAAGCTAGTGCTCGAAAATCGACGTATGAGTCTGAGAGAGTTGGCTTGTGAGGTGAACATATCTTTTAAGTCCGTCCACAACATTCTCATTGACATTTTAGGCATGAAACGCGTCGCCGCTCGACTAGTTCCAAAAGAGCTCAATTTTGTTCAAAAAGCGCAGCGAAAGCATGTCGCTGAAGACTAGTGTTGCCCAAACGCAAGAACAAGACGAGACTTAGCCAGTCTTGGTCTTGGTCTTGCGCCAATACACCTGGTCTTGGTCTTGGTCTTGCGCTCCCAGTCTTGGTCTTGGTCTTGGTCTTGCAGCAAGAGTCTTGCAAGTCTTGCAATTACCTATTTGTCTATTACTATTTATTAAAGTTAACTTTAAATCCTAGAAAAACGTATTAGAATTGGAACATTGTGAGCTTGAATGAATATAGCCATAGTAAAGATCAAGCAGATTAATAAATAACTGAAGATTTGATAAGAAATTCGAAAAATCAACTGACCTATAAGTCGTTTTCCATGGAAGTAACTGGAATTAAAATAATTCCTTTATTTATAGTACGTTTCCTTGCTTTCTATCGCACCGCCTCGCCACGTGCCGACTCTATGATAAGGATGCCGCCGCAAATCAAACAATAATATAAAGCGTGTAAAAAATTTCGAAATTATTTTGCATGAGTATACCTACGCTACGCCCTATGGCGGCAATCAAATACGAGGGCTGCTATTTATGTATCCGGAATAAAAAAAAGAAACAAACATATATCAATTAATATGGTTTTATTGCTTCTCAAAATATTCGCCGCTCAGATCTATACACTTTTGCATGCGTTGAAACCAATTTTCATAGCACTTTTTCCACTCAGACTGAGGTATCTCCAAAACGTGCATTTTGAACGCATCGACTGCCTCTTCGCGGCTCGAAAAACGTTGACCACGTAATTTTTTCTTCACATTTGGAAATAAATAAAAATCATTGGGTGCCAAATCAGGGCTGTACGGCGGATGACCTGTCAATTCGATCTTTTGAGCTTCTAAAAACTGAGTTGTGACGGCCGACCTGTGACAGCTAGCATTGTCGTGATGCAGAATGATTCTACGTTGTCGGTTAGTCTTTCTTATTTGTTCAAAGACTTCCGGCAAACAAATGGTCGTATACCACTCCGAATTAACAGTTTTACGATTCTCTAAAGGCACTGTAGCTACATGGCCATTTATACCAAAAAAACAAGCGACCATTTGCTTCAATGTGCTTTTTGCACGAATAACTTTTGTTGGGTTCGGCTCATCTTGGAACACCCACACCGTGGACTGCTGCTTAGTTTCGGGGTCGTAAGCGTAGATCCAAGATTCGTCACCTGTGTAGATATTATAAACAGCTTTTGACGCACCACGGTTGTATTTTTTTAACATTTCTTTGCACCAATCGACACGAGCCTGTTTTTGATCAATACTCAAGTTGTGCGGAATCCAACGGGAGCAAATTTTTTTTACAGCTAAATGTTCATGAAGTATCTTATGTATGCTCGTCATACTAATGCCCAGAGATGCCTCTATCTCACGATATGTAACATGACGATCTTGAGTTATTAGTTCCCGGACAGCATCGATGTTTTGAGGTACAACGACCGTTTTAGGGCGACCTTCTTTAATTTCATCAGTAAGCTTAGATCGTCCACGATTAAACTCGCTAAACCAGTGATACACAGTGGTCTTTGAGGGTGCTTCATCCCCAAAAGTCGAAGTAAGCTGATCGATGCACTGTTTTTGAGTTAGACCACGCCGAAAATCGTAAAAAATCATGGCACGAAAATGTTCACGAGTTAAATCCATGGTGGTGAAGACACGCAATTTTCAAAATGACGCTACGATGTGAAAACAATTGACAGTCACATAAAAATAAATGTATTCTAAAGCTAAAGAGTTCTATTTTTAAATGATGTAATTACTTTTTAAATTATTGTTCTGTAAGTGGCCAGTTCCGGATACATAAATAGCAGCCCTCGTAGTGTCAAATGTTATGATTTCGGCGTGGCGGCAACGATTGTTTTAGATTTCAAAAGAAGCCGCCGGCGCGTGTATCATAACCATGTACTTCCGAAAAACGGCAAATTTCTTTGAGAAGTAAGTACAAAACCTTTGATGCCGCATTATCAAAGTGCCGATGGTTAAATCATAACTATGCATGCACTCAGTTTGATTTTAATAATATTTTTATTCGCTATGTTTATGGTATTAGTCGTAATGCGCATAGGTCCAGTTTTTCATATTCTTTGATACAGTTTTTTGCGTCTCATAGAATTCCTAAGCGCACCTACCTATCCACCGAACTGTTACACCTAACTACTCAGTGAAATAGCGCTACGTCCAAGCTGCAAGACGCAAGAGTCTTGCAGGCTATGTCTTGTTCTTGCTCAGGTCTTGCACGGTCAGTCTTGGTCTTGGTCTCGCTAAAAATACGCGGTCTTGTTCTTGGTCTTGGTCTTGCAAAAACGCAAGAACAAGACCAAGACTGCAAGACCAAGACTGAATTTGGGCAACACTACTGAAGACATGGTTTCCCGAGCTTCTACGGATCCGACCTTTATGAAACGTATAATAACTGGCGACGAGACATGGGTTTATGAGTACGACATGCAAACAAGCCAACAGTCTTCAGAATGGCGTCTCGAAAACCAGCCGAAACACAAAAAACCGCGGCAAAGTCGCTCCAAAATCAAGGTGATGCTGACCGTTTTATTGACTACCGTGGTGTGGTTCACTCTGAATTCCTTCCAGAGGGAGAAACAGTGAATAAAGAATATTTTTTAGGCGTCATGAAGCGTTTGCGTGAGAGTATCCACCGAAAACGTCCAGATTTGTGGCAACACAACTCATGGATGCTGCACCATGATAATGCACCATCACACACAGCCATTATAGTGAAAGAGTTTTTAGCGAAAAATTCAACAAAAGTTCTCGACCAAGCACCGTATTCACCTGATATGGCTCCGTCTGACTTTTTTTTATTTCCCAAGTTAAAATTACCACTTCAAGGAAACGTTTTGAGTCGATAGAAGCCATAAAAGAAAATTCGCTGAATTAGCTAAAGGCTATACCGCAAATAGCCTATGAAAAATGTATGGAAGACTGGGTGAAGCGGTGAAGATGTTGTATTGCAAGCGATGGGGCCTACTTTGAAGGCGATAAAATAAATTTAGATGAATAATTTGTATTTTTTGTTTTATTGACAAATTCCCGATACTTAGTACACAGAATGTTCATATTTCAATATATATGTGAATTTTCTTGTGTGAATAAACTTGTATTTGTGATATTTCTTTATTTGAGGCAATTCATATCTTTCTTTCTTTCTTTATATGCATACCTGCTGCACGTCCCCGGCCACGGCCCCGTGCACGGCGCGGCGCGGCTCGGGCGTGGCGCGGGCGCGCCGAGCTTGCTCGCGAGCCACCGTGCGCACGTCCGACCAGTACGACTGCTGCGCGGCGCCGCCCAGCTGCTCGTACACCTGCGGGGGACTATTGGGTGAGAACTAATATACAATGATAATGGTTAAGGTAGTTTATAATGATATTTGGTCGAACTAGTCTAGACCAAAACTTTCTGGTTACTTAAAAATAAAGAAAAGAAAAATTTTCGACACCGGCGGGGATCGAACCCACAACCTCTTTTTGTTTTTCTTTCCTTTATTTATTAGTCATAATTCCCACATGCCCATATTCGGGTCCATATTTGTTCACATAAAATTCTAAATCATATTTGTCGTCTTACGATTTATGTCCATAAGAATCACTCTTCATAATTTTATTATTCATACATTTTTAATACTACCACGGAATTCATAACAGTTAGTGATCATAATTTTTGTATTAATACTGTTACAACCAAGAATCTTTTTAAAACTATAATTTTTTTCAAGATCTTTTTTCATCATAACATTCAGTGGTCATATTATTTTCATTAATAATATCGTTACTACGATAAACAAGCAAGCATGCATGCAAATATGCATTAATCATGCATTTAAGATGCTCGCTTCGCTAGCTCGTTTTATACATAATCTAACCTAACCTAACTAGATGTGAGATAATTTTTCTTTGCCTGCGACCCACCCAAGCTGGGGGCGCAACCCTCCCTGCACCCCCTTTACATGCAAGCAAGCAAATATAGATAATAACACATATAATTAATAATATTTTTTAAATATTAGAGTAAAACTCATTTATAAATATTATATTTATTTATTGAAATGATTAAAATGTCGGTCATTAGTATAAACAAATATATTAAAAGAAATATTATTAAATACAAAGTGTATAATTAGTGATATTATGAATTTCGAGGATTATATTTTTTAATATTTATGACTTGATTTTTTTATGAAGACTGATCATTATGATTTTTAATGGTATGTGAAATATTTTCGGACCTCCGATGATAGGAGTTAAAAAGTTATGTAAGAAAAAGCGCACCCATTTTCATAAACAAAACATTCTTATTTTTAGGTTACTTTCCTAACATGAATGACGACATGATAGTCCAGTGGGTAGAACACCCGCCCGAAAAACAGAAGGGCGTGAGTTCCAATCCTGGGACGGGCCTACACCAATTTGTCTTTTCTAAAGTCATATGTGTGGTTAATTTATCATGGTTGCTAACGGTGAGGGAAAACATCGTGAGGAAACCCACATGGCTGAGTTGTACTTAGTCATGTGACAGTGTATTCGTACAAAACGGCGATAGGCCTGCCCCCTATCACGTGAGTACACTGTCTAAGCAAAACGTGGGTACTTTCTCTGGAAACTAGATGGCGCTTGCCATGTGAGTTCAGGAGTATTGGTACCTCTGCCAACCCCTTCGGGGATAAACGGCGTGAACGTTTATGTTTATGTTTCCTAACATATAATACTGCTTGCAATTCTTTGTTGGAAACAATGCTGTAAAACTGGACATCGCCAGGTGGTCTCAGTTATTTTAAAAGCAAACTAACCCGAAAAGTAATAGTTGCAAAGCTAGTATGACTTGCGCTAGCTACGCTAGCAATATTAACAAGATACTATAGTTGAATTCTAAAACAATAAATTAAATTCACAAATGAACACCTAAATCTCGCACCTTAATATCCTCAAGCAGATCATCCAGATCGTCAGCCGCCAGCCCGTCCAGGTAGGTGTAGGGCTCGTGCATCTCTACCGCTTCCACACCAGCTTCCGAGCTCACGTACCATGCTAGCAGGTCGATGGGCTTGGCTGTTAATTATATACAACGAATTAAATATTTTTTGAACACAATGTATTTTAGAGCCATTTGACGGAAACCAATTTTTCACACAAAATGCTACCATCCATGGGGTTATCCATTTTCGTAGTCACGTAGTCATTTTTATATTTGTTAACCACTTTCTGGAAACATATTCAAAAGATCAAAAAACAAATTTTAAATTGATTGCCATTGACGGAATAATCGCTCGGAAGGGCAAGCACGTTCAAGGCTTTATATCTCTTTGCTTTACACTTCATGTATTGGATAAAAACTTTTCGAGAGAGTAGAGAACTTTTAATTTGCCGTCAAACTGACTTTATGGACCTGTTACAGATCCACAATCTTTTCTTGGCCGGCGGCGACTACTGGTATACTGTCGCCATTTTGAAATTTCGGCCTGTCGTTGTCAGTTAGTTCTTAACTAAATAAAAATTATAGGGTGACCTACGTATATAAAAAAATATTTTCACTTTTATTAATATTGTAATATTGTAGTGGAAACTTATTTTCAAAGACAATTATTGTTATGATGTATCTTTGCTTATTGATAAACGCTTTTATTTCCAGTATTCAATATAAAAATTTATTATTATTTATTTTGTTAAATTTTATCTAAGTAGGCTAACACCGTCCGAAAAGTTGTGCGCGCATCTATAGTCATGCGGTGCGGGTTACGGGAAGTGGGGAAATGCTCCCGAATAACATTTCACTTCGTATACACTGATGCGTGGGTTCTAATCCTAATGCGGGAATGTACCAATGTGTCATTTCTTAAGTCATAACTGTCTGACATATATATAAAAAAATACAAGGCAAATACGACGTGATAGCTTAATGGGTAGAACACCGGTTAACGTGCAAGCGACTAGTGTTCAAATCCCGGATCGGGCCTTCACCAATTTGTCTTTTCTCTTTCGAAATATATATGGTTATAGACATATGTGTGGTTAATTTATCACGGTTGTTAACGGTGAGGGAAAAAATCGTGAGGAAACCCACATGGCTGAGTTGTACTTAGTCGTGTGACAGTGTATTCGTACAAAACGGCGATAGGCCTGCCCCCTATCACGTGAGTACACTGTCCGTGCAAAACGTGGGTACTCTGAACAGCAGGTGACAAAGTCACGTGATGTTCAGAAGTATTAGTACCTCTGCCAAACCCCTTCGGTGGTATTTGGCGTGAACGTTTATGTTATGTGATGTTATATTTTCGTCACCTACCTTTGAATTGTAACGTCAACATTTTAATGTAAATATTATTTTATACGTATAATAAGGCGCGAATATCATATCAAAATAGTGAAATAACTTGGTGGAAACCCAATTATCAACACCTATCGTTATCCACGTCGGAAGACTCCTGTGGCTGCTTTTGCAGCTCTCAAGTGAATTCTTTGTTATCGAGTGATTGGAGAGTTAAGCGTTGGGGATTAAAATCTGTGTTATTTCTTATGTGGAATATATTGGACTCTCAGCGACGTGCTAATTAAGAAATGTGTACGGAGTGACCGAAACAAATACTTGGAATAACCACCCTCTGAGTAAGTACCTAGACTAAGACAAATTATATCTATTACTTATTAGGGCAAATAAATACTCGCCCAAGCTTCCCAACAGAGGGGTCTACGTGAAAATTACTCATATAATCATACAACATTAATTGAAAGATAAAACAGAAGTTAATACAATTCGCACAAAAATTCACTCCATGATAAGATAACAAAGAAAAAACGAATTATTTAAAAATCATCACTGCCATCTATCATCTGGACCATAAAGTGATATAAAACTGACAAATCATCAGACTCTTGTTAGTTCCTCACTAGATCTGTAGAGAGAGCTACTTGACAGCGAATTACTTTCTGAACACTCGTCAACCCAACAGCGCCATCTAGGAAAAGGCCGAAGAACTTTGTTTCTATATACAGAGCTGAACTCCAACAAAGAATTTAATTGTATTGATTTATTGTTTAGTAGTTCCCAGAAAGCCCGTTAGAGTGAGTCACTTTGAATATTCATCGTAAAAATTCCAAATTGAAAAATGAACTGTGGAGTTTGTAACTTGATTCTGAAGCTTACCTCAAGAGATAACCCAGTAATAAAATGTTCACAGTGCCCTATTCAATACCACTCACTGTGTCTCAACAAAAACGGGGAAGAATTGCGAAAACTTCGAAGTCTGACCACCAGTTTTATTTGCCCTAAATGCAAAATTCTAAACAAAACAAGGATTAACGACTCAACCCCTGCTAGTCCTTTGGCCTTTAAAGAAAAACAAACGGTTAGTCCCGACTCAGAAAGCGAATTTGTTGCTTCTATCACGAAGGCTTCCGAAATAATGGTTACATCTGGGATGCCAGCCAGTATCATAGATACCTTCAAATCAACCCTGAAAAATCTCGAGGACGCTTTTAACCACATGAAAGATGAAATGCGCTCATTCACCAAATCGCTGAATCACACCACAGACCAAATGACATCATTCCAAAATGAGATAAGCGAAATGAAAACCAAGCTTAAAGACTTCGAAAAGTACAAGTTTGAGGTAACAACTCTAAAAGCCGAAGTAACCGAACTCCGCCAAGAACTTTCTCAGCGAGAACAATATAGCTTCTTGAAAGATGTGGAGATTACTGGGGTCACAGAAAACAGAAGTGAAAACCTCAACAATATTGTCACCCTATTATCATCCCAGCTCAACGTCGATATTGATCCCCAGGACGTTGATGGAATAAAACGTATTGGACTGAGAGGAGGAGGAGCCGGAGGAGCGGAGCGCCCTCGCCCCATTATTCTTACGCTGACCCGCAGAGCCACAAGAGATCAGATATTGAAAGCTGCCCGGGTCCGAAGAAATCTTACCACGGATTCTATACAAGTACCAGGAACAATCCGCAATATTTATATAAACGAACATCTTACTAAGGCAAACAGGATATTGTACAGTAAAGCTCGGTCCAAAGGAAAAGAACTTCAATTTAAATACGTTTGGGTAAAGAACGGTAATATTTACATGAGAAGAACAGAAACCAGCTCCATACAACGTATTAATTCAGAAGATTACTTGGAACGTCTCGTCAAAAAAGGGTCACCTCCTTTGCAGCATTCCTAATATGAATGTGACTATCGTAATGGTTTCGTGCACACTAATGTTAAAATGTATTAACTTATTTAATTGTCTTTCACCTATAAACCACCACTTTTATTTTATTTATGAATTATTTATGTATGACACACTACGTCTAACACTCATTAACCTACACAAACTAACCATATTCTATCACTTTTATTGTATTAATTATGCACCATCTATATTCAATATTTATTACCTTAAAACATCCCTCTACCCAAGTAACATAGATCCATTCATAGTATTTCTAGCAAGTCCATATAGAAATAAAGCAACTAGACCACTCCAACAATCATTCATAAATACAGCAACTCAATCATTTTTATCACCTCATCAAACGCTGTGGATTAATATACATCTTATTCATACTTTAGTACAGTCCAGATCAAAACTGTATAAACTAAAATGTCACAATATTAAGTCTACCAAAGTAAAAAACCAACCAACTAATGAATAACTTAGATCTTGAAGACGATATTGACGAAACTTTAGATATTAAATGTGTTCAAATAAGCAAGCCAGAGATTTGTGGTGACTTCCTAAATAAAGACACTTTCAATTTAATATCACTTAATATACGAAGCATTCATAAAAATTGTATGTCCCACCAATATCTCTGATCACGATCTAGTTATTACCGGGTTGTCGAAAACCGCAAAGCCTAAGCCACAAAATCCTCGGTTGAAAACCATCATTGACTACGCGGAAATCGCTAAAGAGTTAAAGAACTATGATTGGTCAGAAATAATATCCCAATCAAATGTAGAGTCAGCCACCGATAGCTTTTTAGATATCCTGAATCGAACAATCGAAAAGCACAAATGCACAAAAAAAGTAAGTAGATACAAATTCGGTACCCAACCCTGGATGACTGCGGGTCTTCTTCGTTGTGCCAGACATAAAGATCATCTTCACGCCTTGGTGAAGCTTCATCCAAACGACATCATATTGAACACTTCCTTTCGACGCTACAGAAACTTTTACATTGATCTTCTTCGTAATCTTAAAAGTAATTATGAAAAAGACTTACTAGCTAAAAGTGCTGAAAGCTCAAAAAAGTTGTGGCAATCAATAAAGAGCATCTGTCACCTGAAACAGCAGAGAAAGTCGACGGCGTCTGAATTACTTGCAAACAAAAATGATTCCATAAGTCCATTGAACCAAATCAATAGCTTTTTTGCAAATGTTGGAGCCAATCTCGCAAAAAATATATTAAGCAAAGTCAATACTACAGAGAGTCACTTGGCAAAATCGGTCAATACCACGGATGGTCCTTGCTTTTCACTCTTTTTGTCCCCTACTGATCCTAGAGAGATATCATCCTTCATTTCTCTTCTAAAGGATGATAGTGCCCCTGGTTTAGATGAAATAAGTAGCACACTCATTAAAAACATAAAAAATGAAATCTTGCTGCCACTAACCCACATTTTTAATCTCAGCTTAAGTAATGGTCACTTTCCAAATGTATGGAAAACTGCTTCTGTTTCACCTATCCACAAAAATGGCCCTAAAGATGATCCATGCAATTACCGACCCATCTCGCTTTTAAGTATATTTTCTAAGATTCTGGAGAAAATCGTCAACAAAAGACTTATGGACTTATGGACAAATCATTGGCTTCAACCAATGATTTGATTGCCCCTATGCAATACGGGTTTAGGAGGAAAAAATCCACCGAAGACGCCACGAAGCAACTCATGAAAGCTATAGTTAATATCCTAGATGCTGGCGACAAATGTATAGCTGTCTTTCTTGATTTGTCCAAGGCATTCGATACCGTCTCAACTCTCATTCTTTTGAGAAAAATGGAAAGTCTTGGTATTCGTGGCGTAGCACTGAAATGGTTCCAGAGCTATCTTCAAAATAGGCACCAAATCACAAAAGTAGACTCGGCGAAGAGTGACGTATCACAACTGGATTTCGGTGTTCCACAAGGCAGTATACTTGGCCCTAGCCTTTTTCTTATTTATGTGAATAGTTTGCAGAACATATCCCTAAAATCTGCGAAGATGGTGTGCTACGCAGATGATACAGCAATTTTGTTCGAAGGCAAAACTTGGAGCTCAGCCAAAGCAAATGCAGAGGCTGGTCTCAGAAGTGTAACCAATTGGCTTGAGCAAAATCTGCTGACCCTTAATACCAACAAAACACAATTTTTATGTTTTTTCAAAACAATGGCATCTCAACCGCAATTTTTAGATTCTCTTCAATTACACAAATGTGAGAGCGAGAAGAGTAATGTCAGTACATGCAGATGTGAAATAATTAAAAGAGCACACCAGATAAAATATCTGGGACTAATCCTAGACGAGAGACTAACATTTGGAAGTCACATAGATACCCTATCGAAAAGAGTTCGGAAACTGATCGGAGTAATGAAGCTGCTGCGCCGCTCAGCTGACATCAATACAATGATTCTGGTTTACACAGCACTATGTCAACCTCTGCTTTCCTACTGTATAGAGGCATGGGGTGGTGCTTCAAAAACCATATTCATTCAGCTTGAAAGGTCTCAACGCGCGCTTCTCAAAGCAATGCTCCGTAGGCCCTTATACTATCCCACTGATAAAATATACTTGGAAACCAACGTGCTGAGGGTCAGGCAGCTTTACATACTCAAAGTCGCACTATCTATGCACAAGACAATATTTTCCTCCCCTGATACAGAATTGAGCAGATCTTCTCGAGTGTACCAGCTTAACTTACCAATAGTAAAATCAAGTTTTGCAAAACGTTTGAGTATATTTTCATCCACTTACATATACAATAAGGTTGTAAAACAATGTAAAATTGCAAAGGGAGACTCTGTTTCTAAAACTAAGCAAACCATAATCAAATGGCTCAAATCCCTAAACTATGAGGTGACTGAAGAATATATTCCAACCTAAATAATCAAATAACAATAAACCTGAGCTCAAATCTATATGACTAAAATAAAACACTAACAAAACATATAAAAATATGTACATTATACTTACTTATTATGTAATTTTTTATGTAACTCTATGCGTTGTATTTAGTCCTATGTATGTATGTATATATATAGATATATATGTTAAATATTATAATAATTATGTACGTGCATAATATCAAAGTGGTGTGTAGTTTAAGGCAGATACTTTGCTCTTATTTGCAAGTATCATATGTGCAAATATCCTTTATTTAATCTTGTATTATTTCTTTATTTTTTATCTTTTTTTATTATTATTATTTTTTTTGTCCTGTATCTGTTTGTAATTTTAGGAAATTTACTTTAAATATAATAATTTGTTTTGTATTGTTTGTAGAGGTTATAATAATTTCAATTAATTAAAATTAACTGGTTTCTCAAGATACAGGCTTAGCCTGGCTTGAGCTTGGCTTGGCAGTGTTATCGCTAAAAGCGATCTCTTCTAGACAACATTTGGGAGGTAAGATAAGCAACACGTCATTCGGGTAGACAAACCGGGCAAGGGTAAAAATAAATAAATATAATAAGCTTACATTAAAACGAACTTGTTTACTTACAATAATAGTTATTACATACATACATACATATACTCACGGCTGTAAATCCCTAGAAGGGGTAGCCAGAGCTAAGGAATTAGAAACTATTCAGCCACTTTTGGAAAGTAAAGTGGGGTAAAGATGGTAAAATAATGGTTATTGGTGATGGGTCTTCAACCGCATCGCCCAAAAATCTCTTAAAAGCCCCAATACCGTTAGTCGCCTCTTACGTACAACCACCGCCAGAAATGGGGTAGTGCTATTCTAAACCGATACTACATAGCAACTAGTTATTAATGAAATGAATATTATATAATTTGTTTTATTAAGACATTTCAATACTGTACTACATAAATTAGCCTGTATGATGTAAAATTATTTCCCTTATAATGGTTAATTTTTATTTACAGGCAATACTAATATCGATGACAGCGACGCCCTTACCGGCCAAGAAAAGATTGTGGTTCTGTACACATTTTGTAGCTGGCGATTAAAAAACAGTTTGGCATTATATGAGATAATCTATACTTATAATAAATCTGTAGAGAGGTCAATTCTGTACATGAAATATATTTTCAAAATAACTATCAGGGGGTGATTAGGGATCGATACTGATGCCAAAAATGCAATCAGTAAAATTTTTGTCTGTCTGTCGGTTTGTATGTGCCGTATGGAAACAAAAACTACTCGACGGATTTTAACAAAACTTGGTACAATTATTCTTTATACTCCTGGGCAGGTTTTTGTATACTTTCCAGCAGAGTAGTAAATTTTGGGGAATTTTGGGAAATTTTGGGAAAACGGGAGAAGTTACTCCATTTTTTAAGCTTCCGTCGCGTGTGCAGCCTTAATGGTTAAACTAACATAGAAATCATGTAAAACGGAAATATTCTTCATAAAATTATCTAAAAAAAAATCCACAACAGTTTATGTCTATCTTTTACGGTTGACTCACAATAACACGTGTAATTCCTGATAGCTTAACAGTTCGGAACATTCTGATTATATTTGTTTACTCTTACGTTTGTAAACCTCTCACTCATCCCTAATTTAAAAAAGGTAACATTATTACCTATTCAATAAAAAAAAAATCATAGAAATCGGTAGAGAAACACCGAAATTATACATAAAATAAGCCATCGCGCCCGTGACCAAACCCAAATCTTTACTAATTTACATATAACATACTAGATGGCGCCAGTAGTTTCATCCTACATCACGTAATGATTTTTTTTAGATTGTTATAAATACTTATACCATATGTCCAATTTCACAATGTATTTTTCATATATTGTATGTTAGCTGATTTGTATTAGGCTTAATTACTTAATAAACTTTACTTTACTTTACTTCATAGCGTTTTATTCCAAAATTTGCTATTAAAATACTGAACCGTTCATAAAAGCGCATTCAAAATCACCAAACTACACTGTTTAGGGAGTGCTATAAATTTAATAAATTGAAAACATTGCGCTAAATTTCACAATGCTTGAGCAGTGACTGAAGAAAGAAACCTCAGATATTTAAAAAAACAACGCTACCCGTGCGAAGCTGGGCCGATCCACTAGTGATAACATATATTAGATAATGATTATAGTTAGTGATTAAAAGAAGAGTGATCGAAGTAGTTGTTAAGATACCTGAAGTACATAGAGCCAAAACATGTACAAAAATTACCTGCCGACTACAAAATAGTTCAAATTATTGAGCTAGTGCCAGTGTGCTGGCATCTGTCTAATACCCAAGTGTTGCCGAAGTCCAAAGTGTTGCCACAGTGAGAGGATTTAAAATTCTATGATCGCGCGCTAGTATTGTTAACAGTTGTTACCAATAGACTTACATGGAAAACTTTTAAGGGTGACCATTCGTCAATGGTAAAAGTTAACTGTTTTTTTTTTCACACATATAGTTACCTCGGCCGTCCCGTATCCGTATCTGCGAGCGCAGCTGCGCCTGTCGCAGATGGAAGGCGTCCTCGCTGCGGTCCCAGCTGCTGAGCTGCGCCTGCTCGCGCGCCGCCGCCGCCGCCGCCGCCTCCGCCTCGCGCTCGGCGCGCCACGCCTCACGCTCTAGACGACGTTGCTTTACCTGATTGAGAAAATTTCATTGTCATAATATGTTGACGGTTTGGAAGTACTGAGGGAGCACACGCTATGGCGGACTCACTCGCACACTAGTAGCGTCTGTCTCATATCCTACATCGCGGTATCAAAACTTCTCAAGTATAAATGCAAATTACAAGTGGTGCACAAGCACGTCTAATTTATTCATAGCGGATAGTGCTGGCTGCTCACAGTGGGATTTCACATACATAGATGCGTGCATATACTCACGCCATTATTTTCCATTGGGTTAGACAGAGGCTATCGATCGCTACTTTGTACGTTCCGGGCAAACCTCTTAAGAACGTTTACTTTCATCAATCTTTCCATACATGCTCTTTTATTGTTCATACTTCAGACGCCTGCCTCATTGGGCACAATTTTATCCTAGAAAATGTACGATTCCTGTGCATAAATATCTCATAAAACTGAGGTGCTAGCTCTTCTTTGGATGGAATTTGTTCTGCTTAGTAAAATCGATATTTCTCGCGTATAACATTGCGGAGCACAGCTTGTGTTTTTTAAATCACTGAATTCCAGTTTTACGCTGGTAATTTTATCGACAGTTCGTCGATTAGAATAAGATTATATGATGATTACGGATACAAAGTGCGAATAAGATGGTTGTTTTGTTCCACAAGATATGCAGTTAAAATGACCAGAACGTTAAACACTACAACGAAACTGCAACTTACCTTTTCCAATTCAATCTTATTCTCCAACTGTTTCTGCCTACTCTGCGCTTCAAGTTCTTCCCTTGAGACATTCTTAACGCCTTCCTTGGCAAGTTTCTTCGTCCACACAAAGGTGTTAGTCAGGGCTGAGTCTCCGAATGGGTTGTCCTGATTAGTGTAACATTGATACTCGTTGTCCCAGCCCATGCGTTCGCGGCGTTTGCGTTCTTTCTTCTGCTTTTCGAGGAGACGGCGGGCCCTGTCGATTATTTTGATAGATTAAAATCTTAATTTGTTTGGTTTGGTGGAATTTGAAAGTTTAATTTTGGTTTACAGGCTAAGAAATCTAGAATCGATGGCAAAGATTGGGAGTTCCAAACCACACAATATTTTATACGTACATTCTAAAATACACACTATCGTTTTGTAAGACGAAAGTTTTCTGAAAACTAATGGCTAATATGCGCTTATTTTGCAAAATGACGACACTACATTTTTTCAGCTAACCCAGCAATAACATAATGTCATCAAACAAACCCTTGGCTTGAGTTACGAAATAAAATATTTAATTGCAGCAACATACGTAATTGTTCCTTTTTAAACTGGAAATGTAACAGTTCACATTTTTTTTATTGACTTTAAAGCAAGTCCAAGAGTTGTTCGTAAAGCATATATAATTTAAGTTGTCAATGCATAATAATTCCCTCCTATTATTTTAGCAAAGAAAGAGTGTGCAGACAAAAATCTTGGTCACGGATCTCTTTCCACTGTTGTCGGTTGGCAGATTGTTCCTATCATAATTTAAAATATGCAAAATTACTTTCATCACAATAAACTATTTCCGTAATCAAGGATTTGGGGATTCCTATTCTATACACTATATAGTACCTTTTTTCCTCGGGTGTTTCATTCGCTTTTAACTTCTCCTTCTCTTTTCTTTTCTCTTCTTTAATCCGTTGTCTTTCTGCTTCTAACCGCTGCAATAGCTTCAACTCCTGTTCTGATTCCGAGCTGGAACTTGACGAACTGGATGAACTCTTTTTTCTTTTCTTTTTGCTCTTTTTATGTTTTTTAGATGATTTACGATCCTGTGATTTACTTTCTCTGCTACTGTGGCTAGAGTTTCTTCTATTTTTACTATGAAGTCTGTAAATGATAAAAACGAGTTTTGAACTACATGGATATTATAAAGATTGAAAAAGACTTATGAACGCCACTGAACACCATGATTATGAATGATAATGGGCAACAGACTCAAAATTTATTATGGATAGAATACTGTGCTCATTGGAATTCTACATCATTGTTGTAAGCACCACTATTTTTAAAAACTAATATATAAAATCCTTATGTCACAGTATTTGTACCATAACTCCTTCGAACCGATATGACATATGGCTATGAAAATAAGTGTGTATTTTCAGTAGTAGGCTTATAACAAATGTGGCATGTAACAAATACTTCATACATCATCGTTAATATCCTCCCCATCTTTTATGTTATTTACATAGAATTTATAAGCCATTATTCTATATTACTCCAGCAAATATCTTATTTCATACCTTTGCGCTGATCTATCAGAGTGCGCAGTTTCGCGGGAGCGCGCTCTGTGTTCGCGGCGACGCGACGGCGACCGGCTGCGCGACCGGCGACTGACCGTGTGGCGGGATGACCTGAAAATAATATTTTAACAATGTATTAACTTAGAGATAGGAAGAATTTCTGAGGGCCTTATATTTCTGATGATGAACAACAAGACATTACTAATAAATAAAGGTATACGCCCCTGTCGGGTTTGATTCCCGCCTGTGTAAATTTTTTTTTTCCTTTATTTTTTATTTATTTACTAGTAATAATCCCCACATGAGGTTTTCACAAAAATATTTAAACAAGACATTAGTAAATAAGGAAGTATTTCAGTCATTTCAAAACTACAAAAAGTGACATAATGCCAAAATGTTATATTCATTAGAGCCTTTACACACTATCATGCCTACCACTGACACCAAATTAAACATTGATGTGCATCATATTGTGCGGCAAAAAGTCATGGCAAACAAAGGCTCTTATGAACATGCCAATGACATATTTTGAGTTTAAAAATGCTAATCTTTTTGTTATTCACTTTTATACCCGTCGAGGAGCTTTCACACCACATTTCAACATACTAAAATCAAAATTGCAGTTTATATTATCTATCCGCCGAATCTCTGCTCTTTAGGTCCAACTATTTAGGCTGTGCTGTGAATGCCAGTCAGCCAGTAACAAAGTGATTTTGTACATAGAAAAGATTGTCCTTGGTGAGTTATTTTTGTAGCCAGTAATGGAATATATTATTAAGTATCAGAAAAAAAAAATAAGGATCAGATCTGATCAAAGGAATTTTATATCAAGTTATTTTACTAGTGCTGTATAATATGTGCATATTATTGGTCTTGTGTAATGGATACTGTATATCTATGTTAATGAAAAATTTCTTTACTGTTGGCATTAAATGAATAGAATAAGAAGGTAGAACACAGAGGTGAAGGCTAATATGAGATTGATCTTTTTTTTTAATACTAGTAAACATTTATTTCATTTAGAGAGGATGGATGATAGAAAATTGGTGAAAGGGATCTATAGAGCTAGTGTGGATGGTAATGTTAGTAAAGGATGACCATGGAGAACACACCTGCCAAATTGAGAGTTTGCCCGAAAAGGCTGGCGTCCGAAGTATGAAGAATAAAAGAGCATGTATGAAAAGATTGATAGATGTAAACAAAGCTAGAGAGATTTGTCAATATCGTGCGAAGTGGCAATCAATAGTCTCTGCCTACCCCAATGGGAACTAATGGCGTGAGTATATGTATGTATGTATGTATGACACATATTGTTTTAAACTTGTTTAGACGGTGGACTCACTCGCACACTAGCAGCATCATAAAAAATCGTACATCGCGGTATGAAATGTTTTTCTAAGTATAAATACAAATTATAAGTTGGTACACAGTAGGGCCCGACATGATGTATGAAAACAATTGGAGAAATGTAAATGATATCTTTGGGAGGAGATACAGAAGACTGTTCCAGGTGTGACGTGAATCATTTATTAAAAACATAACCTATAACCAAATGTATATTTAATCCAGACATTAAATATTCAAAGACTTAATTATATTTTGATTGGTGCAATTACATCCAGTCGCTAAAATATTGTTTTTTTTGCGAATAATGTAAAAAACTTAGGATAAGATCACGTAAATAGAAATTATTGGGTAACTTACATATTTTGAGATGGGAATTTCCTAGTACTCCTTACTCTGTTGCAGGAATTTATATAGTAAAACAACGTTAATGAATTAATCGCCACTTAAATTAGTTAGAAGTAAATTTGTAAAGAAAAACATTAAATAAGTTTAACTTCAACATAATACAATAACATTAACTGTTTTTTTATTTAAAAAAAACACAAATTGACCGTAATCTGGTACTGGTTTCTAAACTTTTAGAGTCACCTTATTCATCGTGATGAAAATGTTGCTATTGTTCACAGTATCACAGTTATCCTTTCGCGTCCTACCGCGACTTTTATCTAGGCATAGGACCAACTTTTACGAGAAGAACTTTTTATCCACTCTGGATTATCCAATGCTAGGCTGACATACTGAGCTGACATATCATAACATAAACGTTCACGCCGTATATCCCCGAAGGGGTTGGCAGAGGTACCAATACTCCTGAACTCACATGGCAAGCGCCATCTGGTTTCCAGAGAAGGTACCCACGTTTTGCTTAGACAGTGTACTCACGTGATAGGAGGCAGGCCTATCGCCGTTTTGTACGAATACACTGTCACATGACTAAGTACAACTCAGCCATGTGGGTTTCCTCACGATGTTTTCCCTCAACGTTAGCAACCATGATAAATTAACCACACATATGACTTTAGAAAAGACAAATTGGTGTATATCATAACCTTCGAGCTATATAATAACAACCTTGCATGTCATTACCCTTTATCTATCCGATTTAGCCTAGGTTCACCTTAGCTACCCGACATACATAAAGTCATGGTGAAGTGAACCCTCACAGCTCACAGGCCACAGGGCCATCAGCAAAGCAACCGATGCTATCGAAAAAAAACTCTCGATACCCATCTATTTTCCTTTAAAATACTTTTATTATTTATATATACTTATACAAGGCCTAAAATGGAATGTCAATCAGTTGATATCTATCATCATGATATATATCACACACATCGCAGTCTCGAAACAGCACGACATGCTTTTGACATTGGCAGTAAAGTTTTCATCTTGTAAATACCTTGCCAAAAGTTTAAATAAATAATTTTAACCCTGACTTGACTTTTCGTAAACTTTTGTAAATAATTGAAAAATTAGAAAGTGTATGAAGTGATTTCAGTGAAATAATTTATTTTATATTGCTTCGCGATTTACAGAACATATTCTAATGTTCCCTGCCCTTCAGTAAATATATATAGTGCACAAAGAAAAGTATTAAAATGTCGTTTTTACGAGGTTCTGAGAATTATGTATGGTGCACCACCAGTGTACTGGGTAAAGGGGCTACTGGAGCAGTATTTCAGGGAGTGAACAAGAACAACGGAGAGCCTGTAGCAGTCAAAACATTTAACCAGCTCAGTCACATGAGACCTCATGATGTGCAAATGCGAGAATTCGAGGTTTTGAAAAAAGTCAAACATGAAAACATTGTTAAACTTCTTGCTATAGAAGAAGAACAAGAAGGTCGTGGTAAAGTTATCGTCATGGAATTATGTACGGGAGGTAGTCTGTTTAATATCCTAGATGACCCAGAAAATACATACGGACTCCAAGAGGGTGAGTTTCTTTTAGTACTGGAACACTTGACTGCTGGCATGAAACATCTGCGGGACAACAACCTAGTCCACAGGGATCTGAAACCTGGTAATATAATGAAATTCATCAATGATGATGGTACTACTACATACAAATTGACTGACTTTGGTGCTGCAAGAGAATTGCAAGAGGAAGAACAGTTTGTCTCCTTGTATGGTACTGAGGAATACCTCCATCCTGATATGTATGAAAGAGCTGTGCTGCGGAAACCAGTGGGGAAGAGTTTTGGTGCCACAGTAGACCTTTGGTCTATTGGGGTGACTTTGTACCATGTAGCAACAGGTCAACTACCATTTCGACCATATGGTGGCAGGAGAAACAAAGAAACCATGTTTTATATCACTACCAAAAAAGCTTCTGGTGTAATATCTGTGAGTATTACTTTTGTTCTTACCTTTTTAGACATTAAGTGTAGGACTTATTAGCAGGAAATTATAGTTTTTAATAACAGTAATTTTTTGTCCCACATCATAAAAAGCCTATCTCACTAAAACTTGGAAATATTGTCCAATATTATCTAGTTACTAGAGATGCACCGAAATTCGTTAAACATTTGGTATTACCGAAGTTCGACAGATTTACCCAAGTTTGTATTCGGCCGAATTTCGGTTAGATTTGCTTGCTTTAACTGAAGTTCGCCGAAATTTGGTAGATAATGAAATGTACTGAAAAGTGATCGCTTTGTGAGTTGTGAGCTTTGAAATAGCTTTGTTAGTTGAGTTTTGGTGCTTGTTTTAAATACAAAAGAAAAGCATTAATAACATATTAAAACATAAAGCAATTAAACATAAATTGTTGTTATATAATATACATACATATACATATACTCACGGCTGTAAATCCCTTAACGGGGTAGCTAGAGCTTTGGAATAAGAAATTCTTCAGCCACTTTTGGAAGTTGATTGGGGAAAAGATGGTAATAATAAATGGTTTTGGTGACGGGTCTCCAACCACATTGCCCAAAAATCTCTTAAAAAGCCCCTATACCCTTAGTCGCCTCTTACGATCACCCACGGGTAGAAATGGGGTAGTGTTATTCTAAGCCGACACTACACGGCAATATAATATATATTAAAAAAATACTTTTATAAATCAAATACTTATTATATGTTGCCGTATTGCCAGCTAAGAATGTTACTACCCCTTTCTACCCACAGGTGTCGTAAGAGGCGACTAAGGGTGTGGGGCTTTTTTAAGTGGTTTTTTGGCAATGCGGTTGGAGACCCATAACCAAGGATACTTTATTTCTACCATCTTGTCCCCTATCCACTTCTAAATATGAATGAAGTGTTTGTAGCTCTGAAGTTCTTTTTGGGATTTATGGCCGTAAGTATATGTATATTTGTATTGTATGTACTTGTCTTATATTTTGTTCTGGCTTATTTTATGTCTTTATTTATGTAACAAAGCAACAGCATACTGTCAAATACTTATAATTCTTCATTGATCAAAAACGCGCGAAGTTTAACCGAACTTCGGTCGAAGTTCGGTTGAAGTTTGGACGAAATTCGGCTTTGGTATGCATTCATATTGAACATTCGGCCGAATTCGACATTCGGCAGAACCCACATTTGGTGCAACACTACTTGTTAGTATTCATGGTGTTACTCAGAGTTTAGTTTATTGGAACACATGTATTTAATTTTATATTCTTAAAACCTATCTATGTCAAATAACAAATTCACCAAGGTTAAAATTGCAGGCAGAAATAATATCAATTCAGTATTATCTGATATGTATATAGTATCTCCCTGATTGAATATTCACAAATTAATGATTACTTCAGTTGTTTATTCACAGTATACAAGCATATTAATGGTAAATATCGGATGTATTATAAGTGACAAAATAAATAATATTTGTTCTTAAAATAATAGATCTGTGAATTACTTGGAAATACATAACATAACATAAACGTTCACGCCGTTTATCCCCGAAGGGGTTGGCAGAGGTACCAATACTCCTGAACTCACATGGCAAGCGCCATCTAGTTTCCAGAGAAGGTACCCACGTTTTGCATAGACAGTGTACTCACGTGATAGGGGGCAGGCCTATCGCCGTTTTGTACGAATACACTGTCACATGACTAAGTACAACATTATATTATCTGTGGTACAACTCAGCCATGTGGGTTTCCTCACGATGTTTTCCCTCACCGTTAGCAACCATGATAAATTAACCACACATATGACTTTAGAAAAGACAAATTGGTGTAGGCCCGTCCCAGGATTGGAACTCACGCCCTTATGTTTTTCGGGCGGGTGTTCTACCCACTGGACTATCATGTCGCTGATACACTATACTTGGAAATATTATCAATAAAATCAAATAATGATATTGCATACATACATACATATACTCACGGCTATAAATCCCAAGAAGGGGTAGCCAGAGCTAGGGAATGAGACATTCCTCAGCCACCTTAATGATATTGCGTTTCAGAATAACAAAAGTGTCGCTAAAACTTTATCATCCAACAATAAAAAAAAACCTAAACATTAAACTATGGAAAGTTATATTATTACCAAATAAAATATGTTATGCTTTAAATATAAAAAAATAAAATAAGTAATGTTTATGCAAATAAAGTTTCAGTAACAATGTTTAATGATATACATCACATACACATAACAAAGGTATGATATATTTGTTGCAATAGTTTTTGAGTTATACCCCCACGATGTATAAGATATATTGGTATATATGACTTCTACATGTATAATCTTTGTGCGTAGTTATAACAAAAGAATCAACATTGCGAATGCCGTCAAGAAGTGATATGAGACTGCATTAGATTTCATACCATAGAATTTCTGGGTAGATGGGTTGTCTCAGTATTAAGAATTGCCATATTTTATTATATATTTGGGTTTCCTGGATTTCCACGTGTACCAATTTATCTACTGATCGGTTCATTAGATGACAGATCTATTATTTAAATGATTAAACAAATAAAATGTGAAAGAATTATCATTAATTCAAAGATTTGATATAGCAATCACAACAGGCTATTTGACTAGGTTTTGAAAACTATCTTACGGTGTTAATTTGATTATAAGGAGCCCTAAAAAAATATTTTTCTGTCTTCATTTTAGCTATTTTATTAAAAAATTGAAAAAGAAAATGCAATATTCAAATGTGCCGCGAAAACGCGACTTTAAGTAATATGGCAGCTGTAGCACAAATGACGTCAATTCCGCATTAAACACCAATGAGCGAAGCTATACACAGTCTGTTTATGCGCGATCTACGTCATTATAGAAATAGCCAATCACGGTCGTTTTTAGTCACGTGACAGTTGCATCAAAAATGCTTATTTTAGAAGACGGATTTTAGTGAAATAATGCAATATTTTTATCTCGCATTATTACATATTGCACCAAAAAAGAAATGTTAAGACTAATGAAATAAAAGAAATGCATATTTTTATTACAGTCAAATAGCCTATTATTTATCATGTCTGTAAATAAATTATATTATACTTCAACAGGGAACCCAAACAACAGAGAATGGTCCAATAGATTGGACGAGAGAGTTGCCAGGTTCCTGCCAGCTGAGTGTGGGTTTGCGTCGCCTGGTCACCCCACTACTGGCTGGTTTGCTGGAAGTAGACCCGCATAGGATATGGACCTTTGAGAGGTTCTTTCAGGAAGTGCAAAAAGTCACCTCCTCGAAAGCTGTGCACATATTTTATGTCAACAAAGCTTCTAGCTTGAAGGTATGTTAACATCATCGTTATTGAATAACGTTTATCATTGTTTTACGAACTTTTAAGAATGATTTATATAGTTATTTGTCAGTCGGTTATTACGTATGGAATCACCATATGGGGAGGAGCCGCAAAAACTAAAACTAAATTAAGGGAAGCTGAAATAGCTCAACGATGTATCTTAAAAGTTATGCTTAAATCCCTCGCCTTATATCAATTTGGTCATCCGCGTCCGTCATCCGCTGACCATCTAAACTCAGGATCGTTCTCCAGCACCCCATACACTGCCCGAGGAAGTGTCGAACTGTACTTTCAATTTTGTACAGCTCGAGGACCCTCATGAGCCATGAATGAGGTACCGAATCGAACGCCTTCCTGTAGTCTATCCAGCCAGCGGAGAAGTTCCGACGGTTGCGTTTGATCAGTTGGCCTACGACCGCGTCGATGAGGAGCAGCTCCTTGCTACCGCGACTACCGCCCCTACATCCGTTCTGAGCTCCAGAGATCACATTGTTATCAACAATGTGTTGAGTAATTTTGGAGCTCAGAACGGATGTCAAGGTCTTGTAAATTGTACAAAGACAAGTAATGGGGCGGTATTGTGATGGATCCGCGGTAGCATCGCTCTTTGGAGCTAAATGAGTGACCCCAGTAGTTAAGAAGTTCGGGAGCGTCCCACTCTCGAGGGCGCTTTGGAACTGACGGGCGAGAGTAGCGTGACAGCGCGTGAACCCCTTCAACCAGTAATGGTGCAATCCGTCCGGCTCCGGACTTTTCCAGTTCGGAGCCTTACGGATCGCAGCCACCACATCCTCCTCGGATATGTTGACGGGGTTCATAGGCGCTATGGATTCGCACGCTCCCTCGACCGCCTCGAACCATCGGCCCTCATCGTGATCAACAGGCAGCGACCAAAGCCCACGCCAAAAGGCAACTACATCTGCTTTTTCCGGTCGCTGACCCGTCGAAACCACATCGGGACGCTCCAAAGTTCTGTAGAACTTCTTCTGGTCACTCATGAAGAGACGATTCTGTTGGTACCTCTTTACCCTTTCAGAATATCGCCTAATTCGCTTACCCCAAGCAGCGATCTTCTGCTTCAGATCATCGATGCGCTCCACAAGTCTACAGGCAAACTCCGGCGAATTGTCAAAGACATTCTCACCGGGGAATGCCTCCCTGACGAAGCGCACCACCCTCGGCCTATTGTTGCCTGATCTGAAGCTGGTCAGTTTGCCGATGAGGACTCTGGCCTTTGTGATACGGTTTTCAATCCGCCTCATCCAGGCTGGCCTAGTTCTAGTCCTGGGACTAGTACTGCCAGCCTGGCGGGAGCCACCAGCTCTTGTTGGCGGCATCCTGACGCCGACAAATTGACAAACTGTCATTGCGGCGCTAAAGAGAATTGAATCCGTATCCCAAAGGTCCATGCTGCTCTCTAAAAATGAGGGCAGCATGTTTTTGACGGCCTCAACGACATCCCGAACCTTGATGCTGAGAGAAACTCGGGGCAGCCGCGGCCTCCTTTCGAGAGGCAATTGGCGATATTCCAGGATCGTCCCTTCAAGTGCGCTCCTCACCAAATCCAAATCCAGGGAGACTGTTCCCCAATCGCTTTCCGCACCACCCGTATCCGGCAGGTTAACAATTAGCTCCCTCCGTACTTCCCGCTCGGGGACAGGAGGGAGAACCTGCAAGGGTGGCTCTTCGTCCAGCAGAGGAACAGCCTCGCGTCGCAATTGTTCGAGTTCGGTAGTGCTAAAAAGTTCTGAGCGCTGTATGTACCGAACTCGATCCGCCAGGTTTTGTTCTGTGACGGTCAAATTGGGCTCCAGCCGCAGAAATTCGCGGTACATTGCTGCCCGATAACCCGTCCGTCCAGTTCTTGAACCCGAGGCCCTAATATAGGCCCGCATGGCATTTCTATTCATTTCGACCATCCATGCCATGCGGCGCCTTGTTCCACCAGCGGCGGGCACCGACTGCTGGGACTGAGTTGCCCCAGTCCCAACCGATGCCAAGCCATCTGGTGGCTGAGGTGGTCGCGCAGACCGGCCAGGTGGTCGGGCCGGTCTGCGGCGGCTGGGGGACCGCATGCTGCCACGTCCAGCCCCAGCTCCAGACGTGCCCCTTCGATCACCCAAGGGAAGCGGCCCTATACGCTCATCATTAGCTCTCGTATTCATTATGATGAGCGAAAATTCACCCGGGGTTTCACTCACTTGCCCCGGGGAGACCGTTGTCACCCTATTTTGCGCTGGGACCAGTTTGTAGACACGGTCAACACCTACAAACTCAAGCGCTGACTATTTGCAAAGCCGGAATGGCAAACATATCATCCTGCCATTCCAACAATGGGCGGTGGGGTCGTCACATCCCTACGCCTTTTTATTATTATTATTTACATATGCTAGAATAACACTTCCCCATTTCTACCTGTGGGTGATCGTAAGAAGCGACTAAGGGTATAGGGGCTTTTTAAGTGATTTTTGGGCGATGTGGTTGGAGACCCGTCACCAAAAACATTTATTATTACCATCTTCTCCCCAATCAACTTCCAAAAGTGGCTGAGGAATTTCTCATTCCAAAGCTCTGGCTACCCCGTTAAGGGATTTACAACCGTGAGTATATGTATGTATGTACATATGGAATAAATTTGAGGGAACAACAAAGATATACTGGCCAGTAAACCCTGCTTTGTTTGTACACAGTAGCATATACTGGCTTACTTTGTACTATAAACATACTAGGTATTTATACTTAGTTAGGGAAATTATTCGATACCGCGATACAGCATTATGAGACGCTGCTTGTGTGTAAGGGAGTCCACGGACTTGAGGTCGCTACAAATTATAACCCGTTTCCTGATTTCCTGTTGATTCATCGCCGTATATCTCCGATGAGGTAGCGAGATCATACTTTTCAACTGGTGTTCAGAGTGATAAGCGATCGCCGCTATGTGCAACTACACTGTCACATGACTTACGCCCGATTTTTGAATTGAGTATTCAAGCTGAGAACGACTTAAGTATCGTTTTATCTCATTCAGTTGTTAAGATGTCAATGCGACAGAACGATACATAAGTTGTTCTCAGCTAGAATACTCAATTCAGAAATCGATCATAAGTCTTACTGAGCCATATGGATTACATCACAAGTATAGTGTATTTGTGGTGACTTTTAGACGGCGAACCCTCTCGCAAACTAGCAGCGTCATAAAAAACCTTACATCGCGGTATCGGAATGTTTTTCTAGCTAAATATAAATACAAATTATAAGTTGGTTTGGTACACATTTTCCGGTCAGGTCTCCACATTATAACTAAAAGAACTATTCATTTTCGGATATTTTAATCGCGTGTTATTACATTGTTTTTAAAGCCCGACGTTTCGAAAACTTCAGTTATCATGGTCACGGGAAGACTCTTCTATCTGCAATCGTGAAAATCTTAGAAAACACCAGGTTTCCACATATTTGTCTAAAACGGTGATAGCCATGCCTCCTATGCATGTGATGCACTGTCCAATAAAAACAAAGGTACTCCTAACATCAGGTGACGAAAATATCACGTGATGTTCAGAAGTACTAGTATCTCTGTCAAGTTGAGCTATTGCTTATCAAAGTATATAAATTACGATCTGATCCGGGCCGGCGGTGACTGAAAATCAGTTTTGTGATAACGATAATGCTGAGCCAGCCGCCAATTTATTGCTACGCAGGCTATGACTTGTGATTGTGACAGTAGTCGATTTATTAGTTTTCCCATTTCTTACCGGTGAATTGTTAAATTAGGTCGATTCCTGCTTAAGTATGCTCCACAGGCCAGAATAGAACACTTCACCATTTTAACAGAATTTCAGCACTATACCACTGTTTATTTCACAATTAATTGTAATTTTTCTACAAAATTTCAATGTTTACAAACAAATCAAACCATAGACAACAAAAAACTTTGAAACTTAAATGGCGGATTCATCCACGAATTCTATATATAGTTATGTCTAAGATTCTTGTGGCCAGCATTATTAAAATGGTGTTGGTCTTAATGACACCCACAAAAATACTATCATCAGACAGAGACAACAATAGCTAATCATTTCGTCAAACACAATTTTGACAGAAAAGTTTATATAGAATATTATGTGATCTCCATATACTTCACTACTCAAAGGTCAATATTTATCTTTGATATATATTGTCAATAATAATAGTCGATTTATTAGTTTTCCCATTTCTTACCGGTGAATTGTTAAATTAGGTCGATTCCTGCTTAAGTATGCTCCACAGGCCAGAATAGAACACTTCACCATTTTAACAGAATTTCAGCACTATACCACTGTTTATTTCACAATTAATTGTAATTTTTCTACAAAATTTCAATGTTTACAAACAAATCAAACCATAGACAACAAAAAACTTTGAAACTTAAATGGCGGATTCATCCACGAATTCTATATATAGTTATGTCTAAGATTCTTGTGGCCAGCATTATTAAAATGGTGTTGGTCTTAATGACACCCACAAAAATACTATCATCAGACAGAGACAACAATAGCTAATCATTTCGTCAAACACAATTTTGACAGAAAAGTTTATATAGAATATTATGTGATCTCCATATACTTCACTACTCAAAGGTCAATATTTACCTATTTATCTTTGATATATATTGTCAATAAAACAATCTGTCACTTTGTAAATATTATTCGAAATAAAAGACTACAAGTATAAACATATAAAAATGCAATTTGTTATTTTAATTAAATATTAAAATATTCGTCCAACCCAAATTGCAGGAATTCTTTATTAATTAGTAATAATCCCCACATGAGGTTTTCATGAACAAAAAGATTTAAATTGTATCATCTAGTTTAATTTTGTTTAGTTTTATATAACGTATATTTTAGTTTATCTTTTTTATATTTTTATTTACATTTTTCAACTGTGTAGCATAGCAATGAATAAATGTGTTTCTTTTCTTTTTCTTCCACACAGGTGTACCTCCGCACGGGCGAGCGTCTGTCGGACCTGCAGACGTACATGTGCGAGCAGTCGGGCGTCGTGGCCGAGTCGCAGATACTGCTGCTGGGGGAGTGCTTGCTCAAAAATGATGATGAACAGCCTAAAGGTAGGATTTGGACTTATCTAGTCTATTCACCGAAACAAGTTAATATAGCGCCCTCTCACTCGTGAATCTGTGCAAATGAAAAGGACAGATGACCGTCATTAACGGTCTGTGGGCGTAAACAATTGCTTAGAAATGTAAAGATGCATCTATAAGGCTCGTTCGGTACTGCTTAGACGTACGAGAGACAATATGGACTGGCGAGCCGCGGTCAAAAAAAACCGGCCAAGTGCGAGTCGGATCGCGCACTAAGGGTTCCGTACTATCATATATATAGAAAATCCCGTTTGTGTGAAAATCATGGGAGCCAAATTAGGTAAGTAATTTGATTTATGACGTTTAAAAATAGAACTACGGGCTAGATCTCATTCAAACCAATTTTCGTTAGTAGTTTGTATAGTAATACACATCATATATTTTTTTCAGTATTATCATGCCCATATTTTAGAAGTTACGGGGGGGACACACATTTTAGCACTTTGAAAAAGTCTCTCGCGCAAACTATTCAGTTTTGAAAAAAATGATATAAGAAACCTCAACATCATTTTCAAATACCTTTTGATAGATACCCCACACGTATAGGTTTGATGAAAAAAAAAATTTGAGTTTCAGTTCTATGTATGGGGAACCCTAAAAATTTTGGTTTTTTTTTCAGATTTTATTTTAAAATCTTAATGCGGTTTACAGAATACATCTACGCACCAATTTTCAATAATGTAGTTCTTATAGTTTCGGAATAAACTGGCTGTGACATACGGACGGACGGACGGACGGACGGACGGACAGACAGACAGACATGACGAATCTATAAGGGTCCCGTTTTTGCCATTTGGCTACGTAACCCTAAAAAGAACATCTGAACGCGCCCTTGTTCTCTTATCTTCTACCAATCACGTGCGATCTGCTTGCTCCCGTACTAACTTGTTTCGGTGAATACACTATAGTTGACTGTACTTCTAGTACAATACTCATAATGCTTTCCTCAATAGGGTTGTAGTTTTTCTGATTGGCAACAAGAAGAGATAATTGATTTTAATATAAATCTTATATATGTATAAATCTTATAATTATGTATGTATAAATCTCATAATAAACTTACACAGCAGGCGTCCAACCGAACTAAGAATAATGAAAGAGCATGTATGAAATGATTGATGGATGTTAACGAAGCTAGAGAGGTTTGCCAGGACCGTACAAAGTGGCGATCGATAATTTCTGCCTACCCCAATGGGAACTAATGGCGTGAGTATATGTATGTATATAAATCTTATAATACATACATACATACATATACTCACGGCTATAAATCCCTAGAAGGGGTAGCCAGAGCTAAGGAATTGGAAATCCCTCAGCCACTTTTGGAAGTTGCCTGGGGAAAAGATGGTAAAAATAAAGATTGGTAGTGATGGGTTTCCAATCGCATCGCCCAAAATTCCCTTAAAAACCCCAATACCGTTAGTCGCCTCTTACGTACACCCACCGGAAGAAAAGGGGTAGTGCTATTCTAAGCCGACATTACACAGCATATTATAATAGTGAAGTGATATTACAAGTACGGATAAGTATGTATGAATGTGCGTATCTCTCTACTTCCCCATTTTTACGAGAAAGGAGCTCAATATCCACACACAAAATTAAGGCACAAATGGTTGCGGCTATAGATTGACCTTATATCTTTAAAGTAGTTCCACTTAAAAAATAAACACCATCAGGACTTGAACCCGTGACATCCCGGTCTACGCGCCCCGGTCGCTCTGCTGAGCTATGGTGCCAAGTAATCATTGTTGCGAAAGTTGTCTTTCCTTGCTTCTTAACACTTACTGGTGTCAGCGTCCTCTACCTCGAAATTTTTACATACATACATACATATACTCACGGCTATAAATCCCTAGATGGGGTAGCCAGAGCTGAGGAATCAGAAATTACTCAGCCACTTTTGGAAAGTTAAGTGGGGAAAAGATGGTAAAATAAAGGTTGTTGGTGATGGGTCTCCAACCGCATCGCTCAAAAATCCCTTTAAAGCCCCAATACCGTTAGTCGCCTCTTACGTACACCCGCCGGAAGAATTGGGGTAGTGCTATTCTAAGCCGACACTACACAACAAATTTTTACAAGTTCAGAAATCCACTCGCCTATCTTTGCAGATAGATTGCAAGCGAGTTGAGACCGCCAAACTATCACATAATTAGACTTAGTTGTGCATGAAACCTAATGTGGTGATTATTTTACTAATCAATCTTAAAAGATGTGTTTACATTTTGAATGTAAAATTCCAGGCAAAACCATCCTAGACACGACTCCGGAAGAACCGCTGCTACTGTTCAACAAGAACAACAACAACGTGACCATGTCGCCCGAGACTGAGATACCCAAGTTCCCCGTGTTTCCCAACATTGTGTCGGTTGAGAACGATGCTAGTCAGGCTAAGGTAACATATAGATTTTATCTTAAATTAAAGGGTTTGCATTTTAGAGAATTATGTATATTTGTGGGTAGAATAACATAATAGCAACCGCGATAGCCCAGTGGGTAGTACACTCGGTTATCGTGCAAGCGACTAGTGTTCAAATCCTGGGTCGGGCCTACACCAATTTGTCTTTTCTAAAGACATATGTGTGGTTAATTTATCATGGTTGTTAACGGTGAGGGAAAACATCGTGAGGAAACCCACATGTCTGAGTTGTACTTAGTCAAGTGACAGTGTATTCGTACAAAACGGTGATAGGCCTGCCCCCTATCACGTGAGTACACTGTCCATGCAAAACGTGGGTACTCTGAACACCAGGTGACAAAGTCACGTGATTTTCAGAAGTATTAGTACCTCTGCCAACCCCTATGTTATATAATACCACAATATTAATTTTGTTTACAGTCTGTGTTTTGACTTGTCATTAAACTTGTTTTAAAATGTTCTAGGTATCTAAATACTTTGTACCATTCTTGCTATCTTTTAATTATATGTATACATATACACTTATGCTGTCTTTGTACGTAACGAAGGAGCGTTGCTTACTGCTACAGGCATTTACATGCCTACAATGTGGGATCATCATATAACCTTTAGCTTGTAAGCTAATGTATATGATTTGACTTTAATACAACATTAATCATTTTTTAACTCTACCAATCGATTTCCAGACGGCATGCAGCATAGGCCACGTAATCAAGCGTCGCGTGGAAGCGTTATGCGCCGCGTCCGTCGGCATGTGTTCGGCCGTGGCTCGCTGGGACGCGCTGGTAGGAGCGCGGCTGGAGCGGCTGTGGCGGCGCGCGGCGGCGGCGCAGGTTCATAGTGAGCGGGCGAGCGATGCCGCGAGAGCGATAGCGGTGGCGGGGAGAGCGCTGGGCGTGGCCGGGCCGGACGTAGCTGGAGAAGCCGCTAGGTAAGACTAAAAAAAAAACGCCTTTGCGATACCTTCGAGAGAGCCGTAAAGGGAAAAGAGACAGCAGCAAATCTTTATAAAAAAAAATGCCGCGCACGTCCACGACGCTGTAAAAGCTACTGCAGTAGCAAAAAGAGCATTAGCGTGGCGGGGCGGGTACTAGGTAAGTGTCTTTAGCATCTACACTGTAATAGAAGTAAATACTGATACTATCGGCCGTACCTCGCTGGGATGCGTTGGTAAGAGCGCGGTTGGAGCGGCTGTGGCGGCGCGAGTTCACAGCGAGCGGGCGTGCGATGCCGCAAGAGGCCGCCGCTGCACGCTGATTTTCAGCCAGACAACATTAAAAACATAATGCTCTATGTAGCGTTTATATATTTACAAATCATAATTTAAAATGCGATACCACCGCCATCTTACGGCAACTTTTATAACTACAACTAATCCCTAGGATTGGGCAGTGTTATATTCTTCCGCCGGCACATTGTAGTCGCGCCACCGTGCAGATCATTCATATGCTACTACCGCCATCTAACGGCCACTCTCTGAACTCCCAGACTCTCCGAAGAATGCGCCGCGCTCAACACATCCGCCAGCAACCTCTGGTCGCGCCACGCGTCCGGCGGCGCGCTGCGAGACGAGTGGGAGGCCGGCGCCCGCCACGCCGCCTGCCCGCACGCGCTGCGGTTGCACATACGAGCGCGCGCGCTGTGCGACCGGCTGCGGGATTCGTGGCAGCATTTGGTCAGGGACCGGGCGACGAGGTCGTTGACGTATAATGATGAGCAGTTTCATGTGTTGGGTGAGATACTTTTTTTGTATTATGAATGACTAATCTAACTAGTTTAAGTTTAGTCAAAATTTATTCGTACATAAATTATTCAGACACCGGTAGCCAGAGCTACAGAATCAGAAATTCTTCAACCACTTTTGGAACTTGGATCGGGAAATGATCTTAATATAAATCTTATTAGTGATGGGTCGTAAACCAGAACGGCAACTATCACACTTTAAACCTGTGGCGACCGCTAGACGCGAACTCACTCGCACACTAGCAGCGTTATAAAAAATCGTACATCGCGGTATCGAAATGTTACTCTAGCTAAACATAAATACAAATTCTAAGTTGGTACACAGCAGGGTGTACTGGCCAGTATATCTTTGCTGTTCCCACAAACCCATGTTTATATTATGATACCGCAGACTGTGTTACTGTATGTGCGAAAGACAAATAATTAGCCAGACTTTCAATATTAGAATTGCTCAATTATTTTTAGAATTTGAGTGAAGCAAAGATCATAAAACAAATCGTGTTTGAGCGTATAACCCGATCTGGCAAAACTCTTACCAGTTACCCAATAAATGATTCCCGGACTGGTTCAAGGTTCCGGAGACCGTGTTCTTGCAAATGCACATCCTAGGCATAGGGGTAGCCGGAGTTTCAAATCCAGAAACTCTTCAACTAGTTTTGTTAGAGCACTTCCCACTTAAAAGCCGCATGTTTATTTTTGGATCCACAACAAAGACTAATTCTCCCCATTCTGAAACGTTACCCCCCACATATGCATCTTAATAACCTTAAAACCTATTCCTAGAACGAATTACTCTATCCGAAACGGGTCGCCGCGCCCGAGCATTACTCCAGCGCGCGGCCCCGCTCGCACACGCGCGGGCGGACGCGCTGGCGGACTGGCTCAAAGCCGCGCAGACCGTGTTCCTGCAAGTGCACATACTGGACAAAGACGTGGCGGCCGCTGAGATGAGACTGTTAGCAGCCGCTGCCAGGATGCAGGACAGGGAGCGGGAGCTGAGGAATATGGTGGAGCAGCAGGTATGTTTACAGATGTTTGTGACTAGTATCCAAATAGCGAAAAAATCTGAAAAAAACTTTAGATATTTTACTTGTCGGTTTTATAAAGTACTTATTAAAACCATTTGCATAAAAAAACAAATTAATCTTTGTTTCAGTAATATTAAAAGTCTAACCCAGTAACTAAGCTTAGCAACGTGACTGGATTGGATTTTTACCTCTTTTTTGTAACTATCTAAAAGCCTAAATTAGTAAACTGGGAAAATATAGACAGTGTTATTGTTTTTGAACGGGAATACTTTTGTCGCTTTTAAACACAGCCTAATGTTAAATATGCATTCTATGCCATTCCCAAGCAAAGTATAAAATATTTCATATTCTTGACATTGCCCTCACATTTTAGGCACATAATTAGCTAGTGTCTATTATATGTTTATAAGACTTTTTATATTTTTTTGAGAATCGCTGACAATTAAACAATAGTGTTGCTCTGAAAAACAAAGGATTTTATTAACATACTTACTTATTAACAAACTTAAAACTAAACGTAAAACAAATTTAAACAAACTTAGTAACAATCTTAAGCTTACCTGAAAAACAAAGAAACGACTTTTAATGTTTTTATTTAAATCAGTCGATTCCTTTGGGTAATAACAAATTTCATAACTTAAATAATAGGCTAGTTGACTAAATTTCAATAACTGCTTAATAATTTAGCTTATTAGGCATTTTATCGAAAAAAAATGTTTATTTATTTTTAATCGAGCGTTTTCATTATAAATTTAGCGTTTTAAAAAACTAATTTCAATTTGGTTCCAAAACGCACAAGACTGTCATGGCGTCTTGAATGACGTCACGCCGTGCGAAACAAACCAAAGAGCGATCGTGTCTTCGTACGTTATAGCTAGTTTTTATCGTTTAAAAATGAATTTCCCATATTATAAGTACTGTATGGTGCCCCATTGTGATAGCACGACTTTAAAAACGCCAATCAAGTTATTTATATATGTTCCAAACAAGGGAGAAATACGGAAAGTGGTTAAAACTTGCAAGAAGAGATGATGCTCATACTTTATCAACAGGTTCAAGAATGTATTTTTGTGAAGATCATTTTGATGTATGTATTTCACACAATACAATCTATTACTTTATTCGAGCAAACTAGATGTGTTTTGTAGAATCCATACATACATACATACATATACTCACGGCTATATTTCCCTAGAAGGGGTAACCAGAGCTAAGGAATTATAAATTCCTCAGCCACTTTTGGAAGTTGAGTGGGGAAAAGATGGTAAAAATAAAGGTTTTTGGTGATGGGTCTCCAACCGCATTGCCCAAAAATCCAATAAAAAGCCCCAATACCCTTAGTCGCCTCTTACGACACACGTGGGTAGAAAGGGGTAGCGACATTCTAAGCCGGCACTACACGGCAAATTGTAGAATCCCTATTTTCTAAATAATAAATACATGAGTTCAGGTTAAGTTGTTTCACTTTTAGAAGTGAACGTTTTATTTTAGTTTTCTAATTAATGTTACAAACATACTCATTTTATTATTCTAGTTGCCAAATGATATGATAAATTACATGGAGTACCATATGAAGGGAACAGTATCACAAGTGCGCATGAAACCAGGTTGTATGCCTATTAAATTTGGATGTCAAGAAGACAGAAGAAAACGAACATGCAGCAGTACAGAACGGCTATATATTGAAAAAAACAAAGAAAGATGATAATAGAATAGTGTCTGAATGAATCGAAAGAAAGTTGTACTCCAAGTGTTGTATCAATTTTCTTGCAAAATGTACGTCAAAACATTAAATCCTTGTGTACCGAACTGAAATGTCACATAGCATTTATGCTTATAATAAATATTTTATACTTACAAGGAAGTTTTAACATTGTGAAATTCAGATGAGCAAAAGTCACTGTTCGACGCGTTAAAATTTCCAAGCATAACGGCATCGATTCTGGCCAAATTATTACTGTCTGCTTTGCTGAATCCCGATTCCATGGTTAATTCTTTCAAATTATAATCAGCAAAAACTGTATCAACTTGTTATTAGTTGTTAAAAACCAAAATTTTATCAAGAACCGGTAGTGATACTCGCAACGTCAAAGACACGATTGGAGTTTCGCACGGCGTGACGTAACGCTTTCTGATTGGTGTTCACTGTCACGTGACTAAAGGTTTTTTATTTTAAATTATTTTTGGTAAATTATTTTTTTAAAAATATTATTAATCTGTAACGTTTTTAATAATTAAAATTGTTTGTTATATTCTCCATAATATAATTAATCATTATAAACCCCTATCCATTATATTCATTCTTAATGGACACAAGCCTATTCTCCTCTTATTTTACAATGACATTTCATTTTTCTTATACTACTTTACCGACCATACGTCGCCATTATTCAATTCGATA
Source organism: Bedellia somnulentella (assembly GCA_963576735.1). Lineage (NCBI taxonomy): Eukaryota > Metazoa > Arthropoda > Insecta > Lepidoptera > Bedelliidae > Bedellia > Bedellia somnulentella. The sequence continues at coordinate 4,920 of CAUYWD010000245.1, read as the reverse complement.
GTCAGTAGCGCCATCTACCAGTTTTACATAGTGAACCTAAATCAGCTTTACCTACAACGCAGTTTGCACAAACTATAAACTAAAGAAATATATAGCTAGTTTACTACTACAATTTCTTTACATCTCCCCCCCCCAGGAGAAGATTTATCTACTAAGACACTGGTATCATTTTAGTAACATGGAATAAATTTGTTTCCACTTTCTTATGACCAGTATTAATTTTAAAAATGGAATCCGATATCTTTCCTATAATTTCAAACGGTCCAATCCTCAACTCATCTAATTTATATCGATTTAAGTGATTCCCATTCTCAACATAAACAAAATCTCCGATCGTTTTGGACTGCTAATTCTTTATGTTTTATCCATTCTGATTCTTTTACATTTGTTATTAATTCATCAGGTAACAATAAAACATTTTTGCCATTTAATAAGTATCTTGGCGCAAATCCAGTTACTGTATGTTCTGTGTTATTGTATTTATTAATACAATTATGAGCTATTGTTGTCCAAGCCTTTTTATTTCCTCTTTCATGTATTTTACACCTTATTTTATTAACTATAGTTTATTCAATCTTTCATTGAGTCCGTTGGAAAATGGACAATTCACTGCTGTAAAAATTATCTGTATAGATTTTTCAGTTAAAAACGTTTTGAACTCTTTTGAGTTTATTACTGGATATTGATCGGTTAAAACTATTCCTATTTTATGATTTGTTATATTATTAATAAGTTTAATAAAATCATGTGAACTTTGTGTTTTTGAGGTAACAATATAGGCATAACGAGTAAAATGATCCACTAGAAGGTGTAAATACCTTTTTGTTGACCGTGAACCTCCAAATCAACCAATAGTGTCTATTGATACAATATCGAATGGTTTTGTGGCTGGACCAAATTGTGACATAAGACCGTATTTTACCTGTCCTCTTGTTTTATTTTTTATACATATGTCGCATGTTTTACAATATTTTTTATATTTTCTGTTAAGTTTTTGGCTGTATATATGGAACTGTTTTTTTTTTGCATTTGTTTTATTCCTAAATGACACATGTTTTCATGTACCTCTTTGATAAGTTTTTTTACTGAAATTTTCTGTTATTATTATTTTATCTCCTTTTATATGTTTTTTATAATACAGATTCTCTTTGTTTAGTAGCTTCGTTTTTTTATTTTGTATTTCTTTATTGTTATCCTGGTCATTAACTAAATCAATTAATTTTACAATATTTACTATTTTTAATTGTTCGCCCATATCATAGTTTGCCTCTAAAACTGGGTTTCGACTTAATCAGTCCGCTTCTACATTACGAATGGTTACGAAGTCATACTGTGATAAATAATACGTTAGTTCTCCTAATTCATCATCAGTTCTAGATCTGACATTTAAATTCTCCAACGGTTTATGATCAGAAGAAACAGTAAATGGCCTACCTATCAACCAAAATTGCCAATATTTAACCGATTCCTTAATTGCCAAACATTCTAAGTAAATAGCTTTTTTTTCTTTTGTACTTGGTTTAGTTTTTTAGAGAAATATGCAACAGGTTTATCCCTACCATCTAATTGTGTTTGTTTCAACACTGCTCCAATTCCTTCTAATGACGCATCAGTATAAATTTTGATTGGCAAATTGTAATCGAATATCTCAAATATGGGTTTTGAACACAATAATTGTTTTATATTCTCCAATGACTTTTGACAATCATCTGACCAAATACATTTCTGATTTTTTCTAAGTAAACAATGTAGTGGTTCCAATACAATTGCACGCTTTGGTATATACTCATTATAAAAGTTAATTTTTCCTAAAAATTGTCTCACATTTTTTTGATTCTTTGGAACTGGTTTTTTTAAATTGAGATTTAATTATCTCTTATTGGGCTAACTGTATTATTATGTATTATATGACCTAGATACTTAGCGAATCTGAAGCAAATGTACATTTAGTGAATTTAAATCGAAAACCTTCCCTTTTTATACTTTCTAATAGTTGTGTTAAATGATCTTTGTGCTCTCTAAACGAACTTGAAAATATTAATATGTCATCAATGACATTAACTGCAAAATTTGTAAGCTTATACTTTCTTAAGATATTTCTGAGTATCCTTTGAAAAATACCTGGGGTTGTCTTCAAACCAAATGGTAGACACGTCCATTGATAGTGCCCTTCTTGTGTGACAAAGGCAGTCTTCTGTCTATCCTCGATTCTAAGTGGTATTGCCCAAAAAGCAGAGTTAAAATCCAATGTTGTAAAATATTTTTAATTTCTTGTTTTTATCATCAAGTCTTCAATAAGTGGGAACGGTTGAGCTTGGGGAACTACTATTTTATTCAGTTCTCTAAAATCTATACAGAGCCTTGATTTTTTCTGCTCTTCTCTTTTAAAAGCTAAAGTTACAGGTGCTGCGAAAGGACTATAGGACTCTTCTATTAGATTTTTGTCCAGCAATCTTGCAATTTGCTCTTCTATTTCTTTCCTGTCTTCTATTGAACATCTATATGGCCTCTTACTGCAGTATTTATCTACGAGTAGGTCGATACGTGCTTCATATTCTCGTACTGTGCCAATATCATATTTGTCCTTTGCAAATATTGTTTTATAAGTATCTATGAGTCTATTTATTTCTTTCTCTTCTTCTGTATTTAAGTTTCCTTTATAAGTTTGAAAATCTTCTTTTATGTTTTCATTAAAATTTATCAATATTTAACCTTAATTTAAATCTTTTTGTTCATGAAAACCTCATGTGGGGATTATTTCTAATAAATAAAGAATAAATAAAGGAAATATTTTTTTTTCTAACACTACTAAAACGTGTAAAAGAAATAAAGGATAGAACAATTTCGCGCTGGCAGCCATTGACACGGTAGCTCAATTGGCAAGAGCGACGGGGGCGTATACCCGAGGTCGCGGGTTCGAATCCCGCCTGTGTCGAAATTTTTCTTTCCTTTATTTTTTATAAATAATCCCCACATGAGGTTTTCATGAACAAAAAGATTTAAATTATGTGATAGTTAGGCGTTTTCAACATTTGCATTCTATCTGAAAAGATAGACAAGTGGCCTTCCGAATTAGTAAAACATTCGGAGGTAGGAAACGCAAACACTACTAAAACGTGTAAAAGAATTTCATATTTTGTTGCAAATCTCCTTTCAATCTTAATAATTTGGAATTTATTATGGAGACATTTGATCCTGAATCATAAATCCCATATATTTCTGATTGATTTTTTAATAATAGTTTGACTTGAATTAATGGTGCGATCACTCGTTTTTTTGTTCAGTGTTCAGTTCAACGTCAATAACCGAGTTGTTTATAGTTTTATTAAAATATCTTCCATTACCTTGTTGTTTGAACCAACATTTTTCTTCAGGGTGGTAACGAACTCTTTTATTTAAATTTTCACATAATTTGCACGGTTTAATTTTTACATCATAGTTATTTCTGTTATTTTTGTTAAAAATCTTTTTGTTTGATGCATACTCATGTTTCCCAATCTCGTTATATAAACTAGAAGTGGTTTTGATAGTTTCCTTATCAATTTCATCCATGATGTTTATTGGTCATCCAATGACTATAAGAGTTATCATTGTTTGAGCATCAATCTGTTTATTAATCTTTCTTTTTTTGTAGCGTATTCTAGTAACGATCCTGCTTGATATTTAAATCCGAAGGCGTATCTGACCTGGGACCATCCTATATTACCATATTTTTCACAAAAATTAGTTTTCCACTCTATCCATTTGGAATTTACAGTCATTTTGATTATCATTATACTGTACCAATCGATGCAAATAAATATCTTTATATATATATATATCTCTAGTAAATATTTTAATATTTCAAATTTCTCTGTATCTTGTATGATATGATAACGTTTCTTTCACATTCTGTTTCAAAATCAATAATCCATTGATCTGCATTAGATTGTTAGAAAATTTATCTATCAAAAACCTCTCCGAAATCTTTACAAAATTTTTCATTTCCACTGTAATTTATTTAATTTATTATGTAGGAGAGGGCTTGTGTTAGTAATAACCTCGTCTAAATACTATTCTCCGAACTGTAAGTTATCTCCATCATCATGATATATTTTCCGCAAATCTGTATTAAGAGATCACAGATCACACAGATCGTGTTTGATGTCTTTTTTTTAGCGATTTTTTTATTTTTGTATATACTTCCGATGACAATATGGCAGTATGCTTACTTACAGGCTGAAACTCATCTGGAAGTTCATAAACCTTTTCATCCGGTGTTTTGATTGAAGTTATACCTATAACGTTAGATTTTCCATCTGAGGAACCTATCACAACAAAATTGAACTTTATTTTTTCCATATTGATATTATTTCAAGTAAAATAGTCGTTTTATAAGACTTTTTATATTTTTTTGGGAATCGCTGACAATTAAACAATAGTGTTGCTCTGAAAAACAAAGGATTTTATTAACATACTTACTTATTAACAAACTTAAAACTAAACGTAAAACAAATTTAAACAAACTTAGTAACAATCTTAAGCTTACCTGAAAAACAAAAAAACGACTATTAATGTTTTTATTTAAATCAGTCGATTCCTTTGGGTAATAACAAATTTTATAACTTAAATAATTCTCCTCTTATTTTACAATGACATTTCATTTTTCTTATACTACTTTACCGATCATACGTCGCCATTATTCAATTCGATAGTCAGTAGCGCCATCTACCAGTTTTACATAGTGAACCTAAATCAGCTTTACCTACAACGCAGTTTGCACAAACTATAACTAAAGAAATATGTAGCTAGTTTACTACTACAGTTTCTTTACATGTATAGTACTATTAAACCTTTATGCCTATAACACATCTGTTCTATCTCCCCCAGCAGGACACGGGTCTCCAGGCGGCCGCCCCGCCCGCGCCCCGCCCCGCCGCC
>CAUYWD010000243.1:0-13602 GCA_963576735.1 Bedellia somnulentella | reverse complement strand
TAACTAAATAAGTAGTTAAATATGGCAATGTAAGCATATAAAGTAATTTAAAATACTATTTTCCAGTTGCGTAGGTATCTTCTGAACGGCCCTCCAGCCTTAATAGTAAATTGAGATATAACCTTAATAGTGAGGCGCGTGAGAGCGAGTATGTCACGTGATAAATGAGAAACTGGCAGATGGCAGATTATTAATAAAATTCTGTCAAATGAAGCCTTCTGCAACCTATTATTGTTGTCGTTGCCGGGTAACCGACTCTGGATACCCGACACTGACAGCCAGTGTATGGCTTCTTAATCTCAATTATTTATTTTGGCCGTGTAGTTCTGGCTGAGTATATCACTACCCTTTTCTACCTACTGGTGTCGTAAGAGATGATTAAGGGTATGGGGCTTTTTTAAGTGGTTTTTGGGTGATGTGGTTGGAGATCCATTACCAACGATTCTTTATACCTACCATCTTGCCCCCTAACAAGAGTCAAATGTGGTTTAGTAGTTTCTAGCTCTATTGTATCAATTATTTCCATCATTATCATACATAAGTTCACAATGAAATTTTATGATATGGATTTTGATTTTATTTGTTAAGTGTATGGATTTAATTTATTTTACCAATTTATATTTTTTGTTTTTTATAAAAAGTGTCGCTGTGTTACATAATAATTTTAAATTCTGATTTTGTTTAATTTAAATCTTTTTGTTCATGAAAACCTCATGTGGGGATTATTACTAATAAATAAAGAATAAATAAAGGAAAGAAATATTTCGACACAGGCGGGAATCGAACCCGCGACCTCGGGTATACGCCCCGACGCTCTGCCAACTGAGCCACCGTGTCAATTGGCTGCCAGTGCGAAATTCTTCTATCCTTTATTTCTTTTACACGTTTAAGTAGTGTTTGCGTTTCCTACCTCCGAATTTTAACTAATTCGGAAGGCCACTTGTCTACCTTTTCAGATAGAATGCAAATGTTGGAAACGCCTAACTATCACATAATTTAAATCTTTTTGTTCATGAAAACCTCATGTGGGGATTATTACTAATAAATAAAGAATAAATAAAGGAAAGAAAAATTTCGACACAGGCGGGAATCGAACACGCGACCTCGGGTATACGCCCCGACGCTCTGCCAACTGAGCCACCGTGTCAATTGGCTGCCAGTGCGAAATTCTTCTATCCTTTATTTCTTTTTACACGTTTAAGTAGTGTTTGCGTTTCCTACCTCCGAATTTTAACTAATTCGGAAGGCCACTTGTCTACCTTTTCCGATGAACAAAAAGATTTAAATTATGTGATAGTTAGGCGTTTCAAACATTTGCATTCTATCTGAAAAGGTAGACAAGTGGCCTTCCGAATTAGTTAAAATTCGGAGGTAGGAAACGCAAACACTACTTAAACGTGTAAAAGAAATAAAGGATAGAAGAATTTCGCACTGGCAGCCAATTGACACGGTGGCTCAGTTGGCAGAGCGTCGGGGCGTATACCCGAGGTCGCGGGTTCGATTCCCGCCTGTGTCGAAATTTTTCTTTCCTTTATTTATTCTTTATCTGATTTTGTTTTTTTTAAGAAATTTGTATGCCATATATGGTGGAATATGTGTTGTCGTCCTACGGCACCCCACTGGTGCACAGGGCCTGCACAAGCTCCCGCCACGCCTACTTGTCTGCCGCGACTTCCCTGGCCGCACTCCAGCTCAGTCCCGCCGCTCGCAGCTCGCTCTCCACGCTCCGGCGCCAAAGTGTGTACGGGACGGCCGCGGGCTCGCTTGCCGTCCGGTGGTTTCCACTCGAAAGCGATGCTGGCGTTTGTGGTCCCTCTTCGAAATGTGTGCCCCATCCAAATCCATTTTCTCAGTGCGATGGCATTGTGGCATGAGTGGCATTGGTTCCACAGGTCAACGTTCCGGATTGTCATTGGCCAGTAAATACGGAGGATTGATCTCAAGGACTTGTTGACGAAGGCTTGGAGCTTATTCGTCAGCCCCTTTGTCACTCTCCACGTTTCACAGCCAAAGAGCAGAACGGATTTCACCACGGATTCGAAAAGGGAGATCTTTCCTCGACGGGAAAGGATATTTGACTCCCAGACAGGTCTCAGTTGGGCAAAGGCCGCGTTTGCCTTCCGTATCCTGCTTTCAACATCCTCGTTGAAAGCAGGAATATAGCATGGTCTAAATAAATGTTGTAACATCTGATATGTCAAATACCTCTATTCGCAAATAAAGTTTGATTTGATTTGATGTGATCTAAAGCTCTGGCAACCCTTTTTCGGGATTCATGACCGTATCTATTTATGTATATGTATTTTTATTTATACAAATATACGGATAACCGAAATAAATTTCAATATTAAGTTTTTCAAAAGAGATGATTTTACTGTGCATGTGCAAACAAATGTCTTAATTTATTTATGTAAATGATCATTGCTTTATCAACTAATAATGAAAAAAGACAACCATGATAGCTCAGTGCGTAAAACACCGCTGCAGACGATGGGGGTTCAAATCCCGGGTCGGGCCTACACCATTTTTTTTAACGTCATATGTGTGGTTAATATATTTTTTAGAGTAGGTTGTGCAACATTTAACCGTGTTTACATTATTGATAAATATTGGTAGCCCCTACACTAGGCCTAGCCTGTATCGTGGGGGCCCGTAATACGACTTAAAAGTTTGAGATACAACCATTGGAACGTACAAAACAAAATAATTATTAAATGAGTTTAATTTATACAAAATCTAAGAGAAATTGTCTATTAAATAAAAGTAATGTAAAGAAAATCTATACTTATAATAAATCTGTAGAGAGGTCAATTCTGTACATGAAATATATTTTCAAAATAACTATCAGGTTGTGATTAGGGATCGATACTGATGCCAAAAATGCAATCAGTAAAATTTTTGTCTGTCTGTCTGTCTGTCTGTCTGTCTGTCGGTTTGTATGTTCCTTATGGAAACAAAAACTACTCGACGGATTTTAACGAAACTTTGTACAATTATTCTTCATACACCTGCGCAGGTTTTTGTATACTTTTCAGCAGAGTAGTAAAGGGGAATTTTGGGAAATTTTGGGAAAACGGGAGAAGTTACTCAATTTTTTAAGCTTTCGTCGCGTGTGCAGCCTCAATGGTTAAACTTACATAGAAATCATGTGTGACGGAAATATTTTTCATAAAATTACCTAAAAAAAAATCCTCAGCAGTTTATGTCTATCTTTTACGGTTGACTCACAATAACACGTGTAATTCCTGATAGCTTAGCAGTTCGGATCATTCTGATTATATTTGTTTACTTTTACGTTTGTAAACGTCTCACTCATCCCAAATTTAAAAAAGGTAACCTTATTACCTATTCAATAAAAAAAGAATCATAGAAATCGGTAGACAAACACCGAAATTATACATAAAATAAGCCATCGCCATAAATCTTTACTAATTTACATATGACATACTAGATGGCGCGAGTAGTTGCATCCTAAATCACGTAATGATTTATTTTTTAGATTGTTATAAATACTTCATAGCGTTTTATTTTAAAAAAATCTATTAAACGGAAATACTGAACCGTTTATCAAAGCGCATTTAAAATCACCAAACTACACTGTTTACGGAGTGCTATAAATTTAATAAATTGAAAACATTGCGCTGAATTTCACAATGCTTGAGCAGTGACTGAAGAAAGAAACCTCAGATATTTAAAAAACAACGCTACCCGTGCGAAGCTGGGACGATCCACTAGTTAACAATAATAAAAATGTAAGAAAATAAAAACAAAAAACAATTTTATTAAACGTGATTTGCTGTGAGTTTGTGTGTGTATGTGTTTGCGTGAGTTAGTGTGTGTGTGATAGAGAGTTAATGTGTGTGTTTGTGTGTGTATGTCAGAGTGTGAGTAAATGCTATATTTTATTAAAGTTGTGTCATTTATTGGTCATTAATAGTTCTTCCGTGGTAATGTTATCTAGCTGTAAGAGATGTTTTGTTACAGCTTGTTTAGCTTCCCTAGCAGTAGATTTAATAATATCACATGCTTTCACTAATTTATTAAATACCAAGGGAGCTAAAAAACTAACAAACCTTTGGGCAAAAGTAGTTCTTACTCTGCAGGTGGGCATGGCAAATCTTCTTTTTTTGACGAGATGTTTACAATCAGGGGAATTCACGACCTTTTTATGCGTACTAAGGACGATATTTAGAATATACAACTGACGAACTCTAAGTACCGAGCATTCGCGGTACAGATCATCAGTGGGATACCTGCGAGGCCGCCTACACATCACCTTAAGAACGGAGCGCTGTGCTCTCTCAATCTGTATCATTAATGTTTTGGCAGCACCACCCCACACAGGAATGCAGTAAGTTAACAGCGATTGGCAGAGCGTGATATATATAGTTTTTAATAAATGCAGGTCTGCGCTATTTCTTAGGGATTTCATGATGTGGATGATTTTACGAACTCTGCTGGAGAGTACATCAATGTGTGCACTAAATGTTAGGCGTTCATCTAATACAACACCTAGGTACTTAATAGTTCCTACTCGTTTTAATCCTGGGCAGGAGCAGGGCTGATGGCTACATTGGTGGATCTTTATTTCTGGTGAGTGTTTAGGTGAAAAATGCAGAAAGCGGTGCTGCTCGATACGGCTCGGATCGTCCGTCGGTTCTTGAACCTGACTCCCTGACCCCGACCGACTGTGCTTTTGTTGGGGAGTACCGCCTCTCCCATTTAAAATTTATATTTCCATTTTCGGCCATGGGAGAGGCGAGGAACTTAAATTCATACCTAAAATAATAATAATAATAAAAGCATTTATTTGTCTTTCATCAAACACATGACATGAAATAAACAATTACGAAACGAAAAATTATAAAAGACAAAATGGTCCAGAGCTCGTTCTATCCGCAGCAAGCAGATAGTTTCGATTTTCAGATCTGGCCAAAAACTTATAACTAAAAATTACTATATACAAAACTTAAGTCTAGCTTATAACTAATTCATACAAAAACACAAACAATTGAGCACTCAAAAAATAATAATATTTACAAAAACTAATAAACAATCACCTAATTATAACATAATTATAATATACGTGTTAACAATTTGCAGGCGATTAAATATTAACATATGTTTACATATAATACACAATTTTGTATGTATATACTTATACATACACATCACAAACACTATCATAAATGAATATAGATGATAAAAATTACACGTATACATAATATATAGTATATATATATATATACAAACTTACACATATATATTCATACATACACATACACACACATACATATACATACACATGTATATCTATATTTTAAACAACTTAGACGGAATAACGTCAAGGTGGGGGTGAAGCACAACCATACTGAGCTCCAAATTCATTTTGCTGAGAAACAGTAAGCCATTCTCGCAGTTTATTCCTAAATGTTTGAACAGTGCGTGCTTCCTTTATAGGAGGCGGTATATCGTTCCAACATTTGGAAGCTACTATTTTGAAGCAGCCTTTCGTCTTAGTGAGGTTGTGCTTCGGAAGAAGAAGAATATTTCTACGTTGACGAAGAGAAAAGTTAAGTTTATTATATAAATATTTAGGGACACCTTTCTTTAAAATCTTGTAAACCAAACAAGAATACTTAAGAGATCTAGAGTACTTCATGTTCAGTATTTTTTTCTCGATTAAATGAGGTGTTATATGGTGTCGGCGAGGTATGTTATAACAAAAACGCATGCAGGCATTTTGAACGCGTTGTATTCTTTTTTCAGTATTTTTTTTAAGACAAGGTCCGTATACTATATCGCAATATCCCAACTGTGACAAGACCAAGCTCTCACATAACTTGAGACGAATTCCAGGGCTAATAAAAGGTCTTATCTTATATAAACTACTAAGCGCAGAAAAACTTTTAGAGATTTTTAGGTCTATATGCTCATCGAAATTAAGATGTTGGTCGATATAAAGTCCAAGGTTTCTGACACACTTTTGAAGTGGGACTACAGTGCCATCAACCACAATAGCTGGCTGAAGCTCCTCGATCTTCCGCACCTGATCCACTGTACCGCAGATCAAGGCTACAGTTTTAAATGGGTTTACAGTAAGGTGAAACTTTTTAGACCATTCTACAATACATTTAAGATCTCTATTCAGTTTATTTACTCCGTCAGTGAAATCCGTAATATTTGTAGGTAGGTCTTTATAGACCTGAGTATCATCAGCATAGAGGTGGTACTTGCAGTGCGTAATAATTTTCGATATACTGGCGGTGTAAATAGAGAAAAGTGTAGGCCCAAGAACTGAGCCCTGGACCACGCCACGCGAGACGGGGAGCGGGTCTGAAAATTTCAGGTGGCCACTCGGATCATGTGTTTTCACTATTTGTGTTCTATCACTAAAATAAGATGTAAACCACTTGCAAACTGTTTGTGAAAAACCAGCGGCGCGCAATTCAGAAATTAAGAGTGGGGGAAAAATAGAATCAAAGGCGCGGCTGTTGTCGAGTAAGACGAGGATAGAAGCGCTACCTTTGTCGGAAACCGTAAGCAGATCATCCACAATGTGAAGAAGAGCGGTGGAAGTACTATGTCCAGAACGGAAACCCGATTGCTGTAAAGGAATGATATTAGATTTTTCTAAGTATGCCAAAATTTGCTTCAAAACTATCTTTTCCAATACTTTCGATAACGTAGGTAGTATTCCTATGGGTCGAATATCGTTGAGATGTTCCACTGTGCTCTTCTTCGGTATTGGAGTGACGACAGAACAAGTCCAGGTCTCTGGAAACACACCTTCTAACAGGGATTTGTTTATAATGGTAGTCATTGCATGAAGGGAGTAAGGTAGAGTCAGTCTTAACATGTTTGCACTGATTTGATCCGAGCCTACAGAGCCAGATTGACACCTTTCAAGTAAACGATGTACTTCGGTTTCGGATACCTCGTTAAAACAAAATTTGGGCATATTACTGTCATTACCAGGGTGCAATGGATTTGTGGTTTCAGGGATGGAGACATCAATGGGGGGAACAGAGTCAATGAAGAAGCGGTTCAGTACATTTGGGTCCGAAAGATGTTGCGGTATTGAAGACGAACTGCTGGGTTTAATTACTCTATTAATATGTTTCCATAATTTGGTCGGGTTGGAAGAATTGCTATTAACATAAGATTTAAAGTACATTTTTTTTTCAGTTTTAATAGCCGAATGAACCAAATTTCGCATTTCACGGTAGTGTCTGTGAAAACTTTCGGTCTTGCTTAGTATAGCTGCCTCGTTAGCTTTATCACGCAGTTTTCTCATTTCCCTTATATTATATGTCATCCAGGGTGCAGGTGGATTTGTGAAAACTTTATGTCGAATTGGCGCAAAATGATCAAATAGGTCAGTTATAAGAAAATTGAACATGGATACCATATCATTAATGTTTTTAAAATCTTGAATAAAATCCCATGGCGTAAACTGAGCAGCTTGCAAAATACAATCTACATTATTGGCGATCGGTCGGTACATAATAGTTCGCGGCTGCGGTTTGGTAAGTTTTATAGCGAACCCAATGATTATCATACCGTGGTCGCTAAGGTCCTTGTTGTGAATCACATTTACAGAAGTTGGTTTACAGTGCGTCCTAGTGAAAATAACGTCAAGGAGCGTAGTGCTAGTAGGGGTAATTCGGGTCGGTTTATTTACAATTTGTGTAAGGCCGTACGCTGAAATAAGTGGTTCAAAACACACCGGAGTAAAAATGTCAACAGAGTTACTGCAAAGACAGTTAACATTAAAATCTCCTAGTAAAAGGATGTGCTCATATTGGGGACCAAATACCGATAAAGAGTCAAGCAGGCTATCTATGGCTGTAGCAGTGCTTAAGGAGTGGGGTCGATAAAATATTCCTATCATCATTTTTAATTTTTGTATGCGAACTTCTATCCACAGCTGTTCTAATTCAGTGCCTATGTGTTCTAGGCGACGCCTCCGTAAGTCACTACGAATGTAAACTCCAACTCCGCCCCCGCGACTGTGCCCACGAGGAACGTGTATGAAATCATACCCTGGGATCACATAACGCTTTATGTCGGAGTCCTGTCGCAGCCACGTTTCGTTAAGACACAATAAATCTAATTTATTGTCTTTCATCGTCTCTAGCAGCTCATCCCATCCAGTATTAATGGATTGGATGTTTAATAAACCCACTGCGAATTGTTTCATTTTACAATAACTACCACTAGACGCACACGATGCAGTCATTTGTTAAAAGTAAATAAAAATTCAAAGAATGCGATATAAAAACCGATAAAATACATATTTAGCAGTGTAAAAGATGAGAAAAAAAATGAATTAAACTAATGCGTACTTCATAACAGTCAGTGTCAACGTGTAGTTTTAATTCTCCCTGACAACTCGCTACTACGAGTATGACTAAAAATATTAATAAATAGATTATAATAATGTTTAATATAAATATATAATACACAGCAAATAAAAATAATACATAAGTAGATAACATATAAATAACAAAATAGTATGCAATTCTCAATGGGACAAAATTAATGACTAAAATAACAACGGGCCTATTAAATAATTTAATGTCATATTTACACTGTTTGGAATACGCAACAGTGAAAAAAATAATGCAGTTATATGACAAACATCGATACATATACAAATTTGAAAAGGCAACTTTAGTAATAAATTTAGTAGATAGAATAATAATAACGGAGACAGAAAATGTTTGCGTGTAACTCAGCTTAGTGTTAAGAAAAATACGAGCAGCCACAAAAACTCTACCAAAATAAAACAAAAACTTAAAATGAACATAAGAGGAGTGGTGGATGCAGTCATGAACGGCGAAACACAATGCAATAAATTTACTTATAAAAAAACCTGAGACAAGTCTGTATCACAGTTGATTGCTATCGCCGGAGATCCGTCGTCTTTTTTGAGGAAAGTCCGCCCATCTCTAGTCCACACGTACTTCCAATTATGAATCTTCTTCAACTCTCTTACTTTTCCATGTAAAACTCGGTTTTGTTTCGTTAGCCTTTCATTTATATAAAATATATTGGGCTGATGAGGGGGTAAGCCTAGCTCTGAGGTGGTAGTACTTTTCCGCACTCTGGAGTTCTTAATTAGGAGGTCACGCTGAACTCGGCGCGCCAACCGCACCACAATAGGTCGCGGGCGCTGCTGCGGTCCACTGGCGGAGGTGGCGGTGATCCGCCTTGGCCCGACTCGCCTCACATCCACCAAATCATGTTCGCCTATTGGCACTTGTATTTTCTTGGCGGTTTGTAACACGATGTGCCCTACTGACTCACCCGGGAACTCGGGGATCTCAGAAATCTGCACATCGTTTCTAAGTGTTTCCTGATCACGGTTATTTATCTCAGTTTCTAAAAATTTTATAGTTTCAGAGGAATTATTAGAGTTACTAGTTGTTTCTTTTAATTGTTTCAGTTCATTTCGTAACAATATGTTTTCATTTTCTAGCGCCGTAAGACGTCCGCTGTAAGTTCCGATCTCGGACCGGAAGTTATTCAACTGACATGTTAATTCATTTATTTCTTTACCGAGATCGTTAGTAATCGAATGTCTAAATTCAGTGAATTTGTTGTCTAATACAGCTATCAACACATCCACCGTAAGCGTCTCGGCCGCCGACTTTTGACTCAGCGTCACAGCGCTAGCTTGAACCAGGCTAGCGCTAGAATCGTCGCAAGACATATCAGCCGCTCCGAACCCACCATCCTGGTGCATTGTTTTCTCAGCGTCCGGCAAATGAGATCTACGAATGGGCGTATTGTCGTTTCTATCTTTACGAATTGTCGTATTTTGACATAAGCTACAAACCCAGGCTTTTTTAAATTTAGCGTAGTTAGCCATATAAACGGCAGAGGTGATGTTCAAGCATTGATAGTGAAAAGTGGCCTTGCAGTTGGTACATTTTAATAAATCCGCTAAACCAACATCAAGGCAACAAGCAGTACAATTCATTTTATCACTTTTTAGTAATAAAATAAACGTGTAGGTGAATATGAAATTAGGCCCACAAATAAATTCAAATTCAAATAGTGCGCGGCGGGCGTGCGGCAGATACACACTTAAAACCTTCTTTGCACCGGTTGGTTGATATCTCGTAGTATCGTAGCAGTGAGTACGGAAAGCCACGAAGCTTCTACGACGATGTAGTGCGTCCTTCTCTGGTCTCGCGTCGCTCGTGTCTAGCACCGCATCTCCTGTCCGCTACGACTCAGCTGATCACAATTACGAATTATTAGATATTTTAGTACTATTTCGACTTGATGAGTATATTTTCATAACAGATATTAAAAGTATGTTCAGACAAATTTCATTAAACCCTTCACACAGAGGCCTTCAGAATATTCTGTGGAGGGACAACCCTACTGATAATATTCAATGTATTCAGCTAAACACTGTGTCGTATGGACTTAAAAGTTCCTCCTTTTTAGCCACACGCTGCCTTAAGGAACTAGCTATAAGGTATAAAAATGAGTTTCCATTAGCTGCCTTTATTATTGAAAATTCAATCTATGTGGACGATGCTCTTGTATCACAAAGCACGCCAGAGCTTTTACTGCAGTCAAAACAACAGCTATGTGACCTTTTAGATAAAGGTGGATTTCAATTGCACAAATGGTTTTCAAATTGCCCAGAATTATTAAATGAAATTCCTAAGTCGCAACAACATTTTGATGATTTTGAATTACAAAGTGATAATACTTACTTAAAAACTTTAGGTATTCATTATAATATAAATACTGACTCATTTATGCTTACGTATCCCAACGATGATGATATTATGCCTATTACTAAGCGTAAAATATTAAGCTTTATTGGTAAAATTTACGACCCACTTGGTATTGCTGGCCCAGTAGTGTTAAAAGCTAAAGTGATCATGCAACAGCTATGGCAAGAGCACATATCATGGGATGAACAGCCACCTGAGCACTTGCTAAATGCTTGGAAAGAGTTCTATTCTAGCTTGCGCATTATGCCGCCTATACAAATACCGCGCTATGTTAAGTCAAAAAATTCACGCTTAATTGAACTGATAGGTTTTTGTGACGCTTCAAGTTCTACTGCTTATGGTTGCTGTGTTTATTTGCGTGTTACTGATATAAACGGTGTTGTAAATATGTTTTCATTGTGTTCAAAGTCACGAGTGAATCCTCTAAGTCAGAGCTTAACTGTACCAAAGCTTGAGCTCAACGCTGCGGTACTTCTTGCAAAGTTAGCATCACGAATGCATAAAATATTGCAACTTAAATTAAAAATTGATAAAGTGGTTTTACATTCTGATTCCCAAATAGTTTTGGCATGGATTAATACTAATATAAATTCATTAAATATGTATGTGGCTAACAGAGTAAAGGTAATAATTCAGCTTACCCAGTCCTATGCTTGGTCGTATATAGGTACAGAGAAGAATCCTGCAGATTGCTTAAGCAGAGGCATCCTACCACATGAATTGCAAAACAATGCTATATGGTGGTTTGGCCCAAGTCTTCTTCATAACAGTGAGTATGTGATAGGGACTAAATCAGAGATCTCTCCTTTTGACTTACCTGAAATTAAGACTTCCTCTGCATTCTCAAGCGTTATGGTTTGCACGGTAAGTGAAACAAATCTGTGTTTAGATTTTTTGGACAAATTTTCTGATATTAATAGAATGAAACGTGTTTTGGCTTATGTGCTGCGTTTTGCTAATAATATAAAGACCAAATCTAATAAAAATAAATTAAATTATCTTAATAGTAAAGAGTTTAGAAGATTCTTTGTTACTAATTGTTAAATATGAACAGAAAAAATATTTACAAGATACCTTTAATGATTTAAGATGTAATAATAATACTAAAGGTACTTTGAAACAATTATGTCCTTTCATTGATGCCAATGGTCTTATTAGAGTTGGTGGGCGCTTAGAAAATGCCTCTATACCGTTTGCTCATAAACATCAAGTTATTTTGCCTAAACAGTCTCGAATCACACATTTATTAATACAAAGTGAACATATTAAGAACCTGCATGCAGGTCAGAGATTAGTACTCTCTGCAATAAACCAAAGGTTTTGGATAGTAAACGGTCTAAATGAAGTAAAGAAAACCATTTATAAATGTATTATATGTGTTAAATTAAAAGCTAATACAGTAAAACAACTCATGGGTTCTTTACCAAATGATAGGGTGAATATGAGTCGTCCTTTTCAAAAGATAGGTTTAGATTTTGCCGGACCTATAATGATAAAACAAAGTAGGATTAGAAAAGCTCTAGAAACCAAAGCTTATGTATGTGTATTCGTATGTTTTGCCACCAAAGCCATACATCTCGAGTTAGCTTCTGATTTAAGAACTGTAACTTTTCTTGCTTGTCTCAAAAGGTTCATTTCACGAAGAGGTCTTTCAACTGATATTTACTGTGACAATGCCTCTACATTTAAAAGTGCGAATACCCAGTAAACTGAATTATATAAATTACAAAATTGTAAAGTACATCAGGGAGAAGTTCATAACTTTTCATCCCAGCAAGGTATTAAATTTCATTTCTTGCCTTGTTATAGTCCTATATTTGCGGGTTTAGCCGAAGCTGGCGTGAAGAGTATGAAATTTCACTTGAAGAGAGTAATACAAAAACGTTTACTTACTTATGAAGAAATGAATACTGTACTATGTCAAATTGAAGCCATTCTAAATAGCAGGCCATTAATGCCACTATCAAATGATGTAACAGATTTTGCATGTCTTACTCCTGGTCATTTTCTTATAGGATCTGCTTTAAATACTTACCCTGAACAGGACTTGCAGGATCAGACAAATAAATTACAATTTTGGAAAGTTTGTAATCAAATAAAGTGTTCTTTCTGGAAAGTTTGGCATAAAAATTACTTAAATATTTTACAAACACGTAACAAGTGGACAAATGTGCAACCTAATGTAAAGATTGGTTCTTTAGTTATTTTAAAAGATGATAATACAAGTCCAATGTATTGGCCATTAGCTAGAGTCGTCAATGTATTTCCCGGTGCTGATAATAAAATCAGAGTTGTTGAAGTACAAACAGCAAATGGTAAGAAACACAATCGTTCCATTGTAAAAATTTGTGTGTTACCAGTACAATGTTAAGAACTAATTAATTACTTATTTTTCTATGATATACTAATTGTTTACTCCTGTGTTTAATATAAGTAATAAATACGAATTACACTGTTTAGAATAATATTATAGTAGTAGAAGTAAGAAAAACTGCCTTGTTATGTTTACATATTTTTTATTTTTCATACCTATTTACGAAACAATGTTAAATTCATATTGTGATTACTGTTTTCATAAATTTGCATTATACCTTGTTAATGTGAAATGTGTAAATGTCAACTTTCAAAGTCAGATAGGCAGTATGTTGGAAACCCAACATTTAATTTTAATATTGGCAACATTTTTTTGTAATGCGAACCCCGCAACTCACAAATGTCATTCCGGTTTCATGTAACGTTTGGTGAATACACGCATTTTTACCTCAAGGACCTCTTTTATTATTAAACCAGCAACAATTTAGCTAACTTTCAAACACACATATTACTTAAAAAATACACA
>CAUYWD010000242.1:0-19195 GCA_963576735.1 Bedellia somnulentella | reverse complement strand
GCCCCTTATACACCACAACAGAACGGGGGAGCAGAAAGGGAGATGCGCTCAATTATGGAAACTGCAAGAACAATGTTATATGCAAAGAACATTCCCTTAAACGTGTGAGCAGAAGCGGTCAATTGTATACATCAAGCCGGACAGGAAATGTTACACCATTTGAATTATGGCATGGAGTAAAACCTAACTTGCAACATATTAAAGTATTTGGATCCAGTGTTTATAATAATAATAAAATAATAATAATAATAATAATATAAAGCCACCAGATGGCTTGGCATCGGTTGGGACTGGGGCAACTCAGTCCCAGCAGTCGGTGCCCGCCGCTGGTGGAACAAGGCGCCGCATGGCATGGACGGTCGAAATGAATAGAAATGCCATGCGGGCCTATATTAGGGCCTCGGGTTTAAGAACTGGACGGACGGGTTATCGGGCAGCAATGTACCGCGAATTTCTGCGGCTGGAGCCCAATTTGACCGTCACAGAACAAAACCTGGCGGATCGAGTTCGGTACATACAGCGCTCAGAACTTTTTAGCACTACCGAACTCGAACAATTGCGACGCGAGGCTGTTCCCCCGCTAGACGAAGAGCCACCTTTGCAGGTTCTCCCTCCAGTCCCTGAACGGGAAGTACGGAGGGAGCCAATTGCTAACCTGCCGGATGTGGGTGGTGCGGAAAGCGATTGGGGAACAGTCTCCCTGGATTTGGATTTGGTGAGGAGCGCACTCGAAGAGACGATCCTGGAATATCGCCAAGTGCCTCTGGAAAGGAGGCCAAGGCTGCCCCGAGTTCCTCTCAGCATCAAGGTTCGGGATGTCGTTGAGGCCGTCAATAACATGCTGCCCTCATTTTTAGAGAGCAGCATGGACCTTTGGGATACGGATTCAATTCTCTTTGGCGCCGCAATGACAGTTTGTCAATTTGTCGGCGTCAGGATGCCGCCAACAAGAGCTGGTGGCTCCCGCCAGGCTGGCAGTACTAGTCCCAGGACTAGAACTAGACCAGCCTGGATGAGGCGGATTGAAAGCCGTATCACAAGGGCCAGGGTCCTCATCGGCAAACTGACCAGCTTCAGATCAGGCAACAATAGGCCGAGGGTGGTGCGCTTCGTCAGAGAGGCATTCCCTGGTGAGAATGTCTTTGACAACTCACCGGAGTTTGCCTGTAGACTGGTGGAGCGCATCGATGATCTGAAGCAGAAGATCGCTGCTTGGGGTAAGCGAATTAGGCGATATTCTGAAAGGGTAAAGAGGTACCAACAGAATCGTCTCTTCATGAGTGACCAGAAGAAGTTCTACAGAACTTTGGAGCGTCCCGATGTGGTTTCGACAGGTCAGCGACCGGAAAAAGCCGATGTAGTTGCCTTTTGGCGTGGGCTTTGGTCGCTGCCTGTTGATCACGAAGAGGGCCGATGGTTCGAGGGGGTCGAGGGAGCGTGCGAGCCCATAGCGCCCATGAACCCCGTCAACATATCCGAGGAGGATGTGGTGGCTGCGAGCCGTAAGGCTCCGAACTGGAAAAGTCCGGGGCCGGACGGATTGCACCATTACTGGTTGAAGGGGTTCACGCGCTGTCACGCTACTCTCGCCCGTCAGTTCCAAAGCGCCCTCGAGAGTGGGACGCTCCCGAACTTCTTAACTACTGGGGTCACTCATTTAGCTCCAAAGAGCGATGCTACCGCGGATCCATCACAATACCGCCCCATTACTTGTCTTTGTACAATTTACAAGACCTTGACATCCGTTCTGAGCTCCAAGATTACTCAACACATTGTTGATAACAATGTGATATCTGGAGCTCAGAACGGATGTAGGGGCGGTAGTCGCGGTAGCAAGGAGCTACTCCTCATCGATGCGGTCGTAGGCCAACTGGTCAAACGCAACCGTCGGAACTTCTCCGCTGGCTGGATAGACTACAGGAAGGCGTTCGATTCGGTACCTCATACATGGCTCATGAGGGTCCTCGAGCTGTACAAAATTGATAGTGCAGTTCGACACTTCCTCGGGCAATGTATGGGGTGCTGGAGAACGATCCTGAGTTTAGACGGTCAGCGGATGACGGATGCGGATGACCAAATTGATATAAGGCGAGGGATTTTCCAGGGCGATTGCCTGAGTCCAGTTTGGTTTTGCTTGGCCCTGAATCCTCTAAGTACACTCTTGGAGAATTCGGGGACAGGCTTTCAGTTTCGGAGAGGCGGACCACGCTTGCCTCATCTCCTTTACATGGATGACCTGAAGCTTTACGCCCCCACGGCTGACAGATTGGCGGAGCTACTGACGATCACTAATGATTTCAGTGGTTCCGTCAAGATGGAGCTCGGGGCCGATAAGTGTGCGGTCATTCATGTTGAGAAGGGGCATGTCGTGCACTCTGATGGTGTCGATGTCGGCACCAATCATTTGAGGGCACTCTCCGAGGCTGAAACATACCGGTATCTGGGCATGTCACAAACCATCGGTGTGAAGGTGGCAGACGTGAAACAGGGTGTTTGCGAGGAGTTTTATGAACGCCTGAAAAGTGTGCTTAATAGCTACTTGTCAGGCGTTAATAAAATCCGAGCCATTAACTACTGGGTCATGCCTGTACTGATGTACACGTTTGGCGTGCTCAGATGGACTCAGTCCGAACTAGACGCTCTGGACAGACGAGTCCGCACGACGATGACCTCTCATCGAATGCATCATCCGAGGTCGTCGGTTATGAGATTGTATATCCCGCGGAAGTGTGGTGGTCGAGGCCTCTTGAGTGCCAAAACCATGCACAACCGCGAGGTATGCAACCTCAGAAACTATTTTTTGACGATGACGGATGATAGTATTCGGGGAGAGGTGGTCGCTAGTGATAAAGGACTGACTCCCTTATCGTTGGCCTCACAGGATTGGCGAACCCCGGAGGTACTTAGCACCTCTGATCGGGAGTCCGTATGGAAAGAGAAGGAGCTGCACGGGAGGTTTTACAAGGTACTTCACGAACCTTTCGTGGACCGTAAAGCCTCCCTGCATTGGCTGCGTTTCGGGGACCTCTTTGGGGAAACCGAAGGTTTTGTCTGTGCAATACAGGACCAGGTTATCAAGACGCGGAACTATCGGAAATACATCCTAAAGGACGGTACCACAGACATCTGTCGAGCATGTGGCCGTCCCGGAGAGTCACTTAGGCATGTTATTTCCGGTTGTTCGGCTCTTGCTAACACTGAGTACTTGCACAGACACAACCAAGCAGCCAAAATCCTACATCAGGAGCTCGCTCTGAAATACGGACTCTTGCAACAGAGGCTGCCGTATTACAAGTATCTGCCGGAGCCAATTCTAGAAAACAACCGTGCCAAAATCTATTGGGACCGATCCGTTATCACGGACAGGACTATACTAGCGAATAAGCCTGATATCGTGGTATGGGATCGGTCGCAGTCGAGGGTATTTCTAGTGGATGTCACTATCCCTCATGACGAGGGTCTCGTGAAAGCCGACACCGAGAAGCGTCGGAAATATCTCGATCTGGCTCACGAGATCACCGACATGTGGGGTGTGACTTCGACAGAAATAATCCCAATTGTTTTGTCCGCGAACGGGTTAATTCCAACCAGCCTCGCGACCAACTTGAGGCGGTTGGATTTCTGTGGCGTGTCGGTTCCAGCACAAATGCAGAAAGCAGTGCTGCTCGATACGGCTCGGATCGTCCGTCGGTTCTTGAACCTGACTCCCTGACCCCGACCGACTGTTCTTTTGTCGGGGAGTACCGCCTCTCCCATTTCAAATTTATATTTTCTTTTTCGGCCATGGGAGAGGCGAGGAACTAAAAGTAATGCCAAAATAATAATAATAATAATGTTATTTCCGGTTGTTCGGCTCTTGCTAACACTGAGTACTTGCACAGACACAACCAAGCAGCCAAAATCCTGCATCAGGAGCTCGCTCTGAAATACGGACTCTTGCAACAGAGGCTGCCGTATTACAAGTATCTGCCGGAGCCAATCCTAGAAAACGACCGTGCCAAAATCTATTGGGACCGATCCGTTATCACGGACAGGACTATTCTAGCGAATAAGCCTGATATCGTGGTATGGGATCGGTCGCAGTCGAGGGTATTTCTAGTGGATGTCACTATCCCTCATGACGAGGGTCTCGTGAAAGCCGACACCGAGAAGCGTCGGAAATATCTCGATCTGGCTCACGAGATCACCGACATGTGGGGTGTGACTTCGACAGAAATAATCCCAATTGTTTTGTCCGCGAACGGGTTAATTCCAACCAGCCTCGCGACCAACTTGAGGCGGTTGGATTTCTGTGGCGTGTCGGTTCCAGCACAGATGCAGAAAGCGGTGCTGCTCGATACGGCTCGGATCGTCCGTCGGTTCTTGAACCTGACTCCCTGACCCCGACCGACTGTGCTTTTGTTGGGGAGTACCGCCTCTCCCATTTTAAATTTAAATTTTCTTTTTCGGCCATGGGAGAGGCGAGGAACTAAAAGTCATACCCAAAATAATAATAAAACTCTTTATTGCACATTACAAAATAAAAACAACAATTACAAATAAGATCGGTATAAAAGCCAAAGTACAACTGGCGGTCTTATCACTAAGAGCGATCTCTTCCAGACAACCCATTAATGGAAAGATTTGCTGGATTAAAAACATGTTCGGTAGATGTCCAATAAATTAAACTGATTTGCTTAAAAACTAAAAATTATTCATCAAACTATTATCTATCTATTTTAAGTATTACTAAATATTTATTAAGTTCTAATACACTTACAGATACAGATAGTATTCCATAAAATAAATAATATTCAATAAATACAATACATATGCAATATATATAAAGATTTTTAAATAAAATACATATATACATTTTACGACATAATATATAATAGAATATATAAACTTTTGTATGCAACACAAATAATATTATAATGTTTCGGAGAGGAAGTGTTTTTTTACCATTTTCTTGAAAATAGGGAGAGACTTGGCTAATCGCACCTCTACAGGAAGACCGTTCCATAGTTGTACAGCCTGGACGGTAAAGGAGGAACTGTAAAAATTGGTGGAATGGGAAGGGGTACTCAACAAAAGATTGTGGTAAGAACGCAGATTGAGGTCATGTGAAGAGTGAAGGAATTGGAAACGCTCTTTAAGGTAGGAGGGGGTGGCAGGATTAAACAAGATAGAGTACAGGAGAGACAGAGTATGTGCATTCCGGCGGAGACGAATTGGAAGCCACTGAAGTTTATTGCGATACGCAGAGACATGGTCATATTTACGCAGTCCGAAAATAAATCTAATACATAAGTTTTGTAAGCGCTCAAGTTTGTTCAGTTGATCTTCAGTTAGATCGAGATAGCAGGTGTCAGCATAATCAAGAATAGGTAGTAGAAGAGATTGGGCTAACGCA
Source organism: Bedellia somnulentella (assembly GCA_963576735.1). Lineage (NCBI taxonomy): Eukaryota > Metazoa > Arthropoda > Insecta > Lepidoptera > Bedelliidae > Bedellia > Bedellia somnulentella. The sequence continues at coordinate 13,800 of CAUYWD010000242.1, read as the reverse complement.
GTTTTGGTAGCAGTAGGGAGAAAGTTACGTAGCCTCCTGAGGGACCCTGCTGACGCAAACAGCCTCCGGCTTACTAATTCCAGTTGCGGTACCCAAGATAAGGTGCTATCTATCATCACACCAAGGTTTTTTACAGCAGCGCTGAAAGGAATGGATGTGCCATCAAATAAAACAGGCGGTAGTGGTTTATAGTCAATCTTGGAAACAATTCGTGAGCTACCAACTATAATTGTTTGCGTTTTATTCGGATTAACTTTCAATCCATATGCTTCACTCCATTTCAAAATTTGCATTAAATCATTATTATTTTTTTATATATACTTACTAAAAAAGAAACGAAAGAAACTTGCCAAGAAAAGTATAAAAATGTTGTTAGTTGGGTGTGATGATGAGAACTACAGGATTTTTGATCAAATTTACCATATAAACCAGAAGAAAAAATAAGTTATATAGAAATAACAACTTTAAAAGAAGGAGAACAAAAACATTGTACAGCGTTTACCCGAAAGGATGAGTTTCAAGAAAGTAGTTCTGATGATAGTATGACGAGTTTAGAAGACGAAGATGAAACTTATATTCCTCCAAGAGGTATATGTTTGGAACAAGAAGAACATAGACACATCACATTACGTCCACGTCGAAATGAAAACTTGGAAGTAAACTTCACTGAGTTCGTAATACCTAACACTTATGAAGAGGCGATGAATAGCCCGAATCCTCACATATGGAAGAAAGCAATAGACGAAGAACTTTAGTCACATGAAAAAAATCAAACATGGATACTGACTGATCGAACGGAGAAGAAGCCTCTTTCTTGTAAATGGGTGTTTGCTATAAAAAAGAATAGAAATGGCGATATAGTACGATTCAAAGCACGACTGTGTGCACGAGGGTTCACGCAAGTTAAGAGTGAAGACTATAATGAGATATTTTCCCCTACTAGCAGGTATGATTCTATCAGGATGCTGCTAAGCATTGCTGCAAGAGATGGACTAGAAATAGAGCAATTTGATGTGAAGACGGCCTTCCTGTATGCAGAGCTCTCTGAGGAAATATTGTATACTATATTTGGAAACGCAGTCCTCAAAAGTATGTAAGTTAGTTAAATCCATATACGGTCTTAAACAATCAGCAAGGTGTTGAAATGAAAAGTTCTGTTCCTTTCTATCTATTTGTGGTTTCAAACCATGTCTATCCGAAAATTGTGTTTTTGTAGGAAATTTTAAAGGTGTCAAGATAATAGAATAATTCTTTATTGCACATCAAACACAAATTTACAAAAGTAATAATATGATCAAACAGTTTACAGTGAGGTACAATTGGTGGTCTTATCACTAAAAGCTAACTATAATATTAGTTCTTTATGTTGATGATGGATTATTAATGGCCAAATGTAAAGTTGTTTTATCTGAGATACTAAAAATAATACAACAAACATTTGAGATGAAAACTGTAGACTGTAATTCATTTATTAGTTTAATATTAATGGAAATCGATAAAAGAAAAGATTATATTAAATTAAATAAAATCAGTATATTAAGTTTATGTAGTGTTTGCGTTTCCTACCTCAGAGCTTGGCAGAGCGTCGGGGCGTATACTCGAGGTCGCGGGTTCGATTCCCACTTGTGTCGAAATTTTTCTTTCCTTTATTTATTCTTCATTTATTAGTAACTAGTGGATCGGGCCCAGCTTCGCACGGGTAGCGTAGTTTTAAAAATATCTGAGTATTCTTTCATTACTGCTGAACCTTTGTGAAATTTAGTGCAATTTATAGCATTCCTGAATAGTGTAGCTTTGTGAAAGTGAACGGTTCAGTAATTCCGAAAATAAAACCATGCAAACAAACAATCAGAGTTACAAACTTTGCATACATACAGGGAGTACATATACTCCCGGCTATCTTTTGCGCCCGCAACCATTACAAAAAAAATATCCTTATAGCATTCACGTGCTACGACAGGGCGCAATAGCTTATTTCATGTATAAGTTTGGTTATTCTATACCGATTTCTATTATTCTTTTTTTATTGAATAGGTAATAATGTAAACTTTTTTAAATGAGAGATGAATGAGAGAACTATAAACGTGTGACTAAACAAATATAATCAGAATGCTCCAAACTGCTAAGCTATCAGGAATTACACGTGTTATTATGAGTCAACCATAAAAGATAGACATATGCTGCACAGGGATATTTTTTAGAAAAAATTATGTAAAATATTTCCGTTATACATGATTTCTATGTAACTATAACCACTAAGGCGGCACACACGACGGAAGCTTAAAAAACGGAGTAATTTCCCCGGTTTTCCCAAATTTTCCCAAAATTCCCCTTGACTACAAAGTACACTATAACCTGCCCAGGAGTATGAAGAATAATTCTGCCAAGTTTCGTTAAAATCCGTCAAGTAGTTTTTGTATCCATAAGGAACATACAAACCGACAGACAGACAGACAGACAGACAGACAGACGGACGGACAGACAGACAGACAAAAATTTTACTGATTGCATTTTTGGCATCAGTATCGATCACTAATCACCCCCTGATAGTTATTTTGAAAATATATTTAATGTACAGAATTGACCTCTCTACAGATTTATTATAAGTATAGACACATATAATATTATACTAGGTATAGTAATCCCCACATGAGGTCTTCATAAACGAAAAAAATTAAATTAATGTTGAATTAGTCGGCTACTCTGACTCTGATTTTGCAGGTGATATAGATACAAGAAAGTCTAATAAAGGGTATTTAACTGTTATGAATGGAGGTCCTGTCACTTGGTCTGGTCGTAAACAAAATACAGTGGCATTATCCACAACAGAGTCAGAGTACATGGCTGCTAGTGAAGCCACTAAAGAAATTTTATGGATTAGGCAATTTCTTTGTGATATTGGGGAGCCACAAGACTCAATAACTTTTAAATTAAATTAAATTATTTATTTGCAAAAAAAATATACATGATATTTGAGCAATGGCTCCGCACTAGGCCTGGCCTGTACTACGGACGCCTACAGTGTTTTACAAATGCTATGTTCTTGGTTTTACAAAAATAAATAAGTTCATTTTTGTTATTTTTTCTTATATACAATCCTGTGACAGTACATTATATAAAGAAATAAAAAAAATAATTGAAAATTATAATAATGAAATAATATATCTAAAACTTATAACTAACATTAGAATATAATTTATATATAAACGAGTTTGTACCAGAACAATTTAATACTACTAGACAATTAAATTCAATCACAATTTACAAATTATCATAGTTCAATAAATTATCAATATAATAATTATAAATATTGTTACCAAATGACAAAAAAAAATGCGGTGAAAACACAATTATACTAAGAAGCAGGTTCTTAACTTTTTCTAAATAATTACTTACAGGCAATGTGATAATTTGATGAGAACAAAACGAGAACTTCAAATAACAAAGTTGCATTCATTAAAACTTTACTTCTCGGTCCTCATAAACTGTTCGGTGGCCTGATAAGTTTGAGAGAGTAGCCATTCCGATATTATTCGTTTTGAGGCTTTGCATGAGAGTTCTTTGATATTACATGTTCTTAGTGCTTTGTTGTACGTATTTGTTAGGGCAAATGGTGGGAGATGGGAAGCAAATGTTATTTAATTCGTGATTGAATTGGAACCCTAAAATCCCTTTTGTTCAGCAGAGCACTATAGTTTGGAGAATTTAGAGTTTGTCTGTGAACGCGCAATACCGTGTTTAGGATGTAAATTTGTCTGACGTTTAAGAGATTCGCCTGAGCATAGAGTTTATCCGTGGGATAGAGGAAAGGCATCCCAAGCATTACTTTCAGGAGCGCTCTCTGAGCTCTCTCAAGCTGTAGCATGAATGTGATGCCCACTCCACCCAAGGTGGTAATACAGTAACTTATTATAGACTGGCATACCGCTTGGTAAACGAGACGTAGGACTATAACATCACCTATGTATCTAATGCGTCTCATTAGATAGGTCAGTTTACGGACTCTGTCGCTAATGTAAGCTATGTGTGCTTGGAAAGAGAGACGTTCATCCAGCACCACTCCGAGATACTTTGTTGTTTTGACTCTCCTCAAAGGCTTGCAGGAGCATCTGTTGCGAGAGCAATTAGCACGATGTGCTTTCACCTCAAGGTTTCCCTTAGGGCTGGATGCTAACGTTTTGAAGAAACATAGAAATTGGGTTTTTTCCACGTCGAGGGAGAGGAGGTTTTTGTCCAGCCAACCCTTGAGATGTGGAAAACCTTCCTCTGCTTTGGTTGCGGTTTCCTCCCATGACCTATCATGAAACAAGGCAACAGTATCGTCCGCGTAGCAAACAATCTCCATATTCGCATTTACTAAGTTGTGGATATCATTTAAATATATTATAAAGAGAGTAGGGCCAAGGACACTTCCTTGAGGGACGCCATATAATACACTCAGATCATCGCTACACGTTCCAACCCTGAGTCGTTGTTTGAACTTTAAATGTTGACAATCAGGAGTGCAATCAAATTAATAAACAACCCTGTGTTTTACAGAAAGAGTAAGCACATCGATATAAGATATAACTTTATCAGAGAGTATGTTACGAAGAAAATTGTCAATATCACGTATGTTGAGAGTTCCAATCAACTAGCTGATTTCCTAACCAAAGCTTTGCCAGCAAATAAGTTTAATTCAATTAGGGATTAAATGATGAGAAAAGTTTAATAGCGCCTTGTATTAAATTAACTATAAATTTGGACTATAGAGGTATGTAAGTTGAGAGTGAACTAGTTTATTACTAAGTAGTTTTTTGCCCGCGACTTCGTCCGCGTGGACTACATTTTTTGCATCCGCTTTACATCCAAAACACCTAAACACTATCACAACTTCTGTTTTTTTATATTTATATTCCCGCGGGCGTTGTAAAGCATATAAAGGACATTGAGGCTTTTTAAGTGATTGTTGGGGGATGCAGTTGGTGACCCATCACTCACAACCTTTATTTAACTACGTTTTCCCCAATCTATTTCCAAAAGTGGATGAAGAATTACTATCTCTGAAGCTATGGCTACCCTTTTATGAGATTTATGCCCGTTAATATATACTCATTAATGATGGATAGATGATAATGATGAATATATCTATGAGAATATTAGTTAAAAATAGTTAAATAAACAAAAGTTATAAACATATTCTCAAACCTACCAAATGAATACGCAAAATTCATATAATATGCTTTCAATTATCTTTATTCATACATATTCGCATAGTTGAATGTGAAAAAGAAGGATTAGTGCATCCTATTATTCTACGCTAACACAAAAGCAAAATAAATACGCAAAAAGACTTTAATCACCCGGGATTTGAACCTAAGTCTTTCATACTTTGAGTGTACCAAACGGTATAACATTACGCCACGCAGACATTTGTTTAAGTCTCAAATTTGTGATATCTTATATATCTAGTAGTCATACTATTGACAAACAATTAAATGGATAATTTATTTTGATGATAATGGATGAAACCCTTATTTTTTCCAAAAAGACTATTAATGAAGAGTCCGATAAAGTCGGTCGATAAAAAAAATTATCGTGTAAATATGGGGAGCAATAAGTTGATGATGTGAGAGAGATTGCAATCATCGGCCAATAGATGGCGGGCGGTACTGAATTAAAATTGAGATATTTACTATTATTTACAAACTATGCATTCTGAGGCTTAAACAGAATATTAATTTATGCGTAAGTAAAGTATAATATATCTATGAGAATCTTAGTTAAAAATAGTTAAATAAACAAAAGTTATAAACATATTCTCAAACCTACCAAATAAATACGAAAAATTCATATAATATGCTTTCAATTATCTTTATTCATACATATTCGCATAGTTGAATGTGAAAAAGAAGGATTAGTGCATTCTATTATTCTAACCTAACACAAAAGCAAAAAAAATACGCAAAAAGACTTGCACCACCCGAGATTCGAACCTGGGTCTTTCGTACTTAGTGTTTACCAAACGGTATACCGCTACGCCACGCAGACATTTGTGTAAGTCTCAAATTTGTGATATCGTATATATCTAGTAGTCATACTATTGACAAACAATTAAATGGACAATTATTTTGATGTAAATGGATGAAACCCTTATTTTTTCCAAAAAGACTATTAATGAAGAGTCCGATAAAGTCGGTCGATGAAAAAATTAATCGTGTAAATATGGGGAACCATATAAAAGTAATGTTTTTTTATGCTCCTGTGGGAACCCTTGCGAAATCCAGGATAAATTATATCCTATATGTTGGCCAGGTGTATAACCTACATTAATGCTAAATTTGATCAAGATCGGTCCGGTAGAATAAACGTGATGAACGGAAATACAGACAGACAGACAGACATTTTTTTCAAAAATAGCAAATTTGTCTTCAGTATCGAAAATAAAACATATTCCACCGGTTTTTATTTTTTTTTCTTCAATGTACAGTTTTGACCTCGTTACAGTCTTATTATAGTATAGAAGATAGATAGATAGATAACATACATACATACATATACTCACGGCTATATTTCCCTAGAAGGGGTAACCAGAGCTAAGGAATTATAAATTCCTCAGCCACTTTTGGAAGTTGAGTGGGGAAAAGATAGATAAATAAAGAATAAATAAAGGAAAGAAAAATTTCGACACAGGCGGAATTTATTTATTTTTTATTTATTAGTAATAATGCCCACATGAGGTTTTCATGAACAAAAAGATTTAAATAACTAGAATATAGTTATGTATTAGGAGTTATTTTTACCATGTGAGGTTAGTTAATGTTTTTTTTTAATCCATTAAGTTAATAGCAGTGTTTATTATGTCTACCTTATAAATTTAGGTGGGAGTATTGAATAATGTTAAATTTATAAAGAAGATCATAGCTGTGCATGTAAACTATTTGTTGTTTGTTGCTAGGTGCACTTATTTGTTTTTGTGTTTGTTATATAAGAGTGAAGTCAATTTCCACATTAAGGGCCAGTTTTACCACTAACAGATAAAGTTCAGATAGTTATCTGCCACATCACGTTATCTGATGAATAAAAGTGGCTGATATATTTTGTAGGTTTCACCATCTATCTATCAAATAAATTACCCGTTAGTTAAATTTACCTGACAGATAAGAATAAACAAGACGGCAACGTCGCTTTCATGCGTTTATTTTTAATATTTGTAAATTTGAATTGTCATAAAACCAACAGTTTTATTAAAAATACAATCAGAAACAATGTTTTTTATTTAGAATAATACTTTTAAATGTTTTTTACCGTGTATATATCACACAATTATGAGTAAAAATTTAAGAGTTTTCGTGAGAAATGGAATTTCGAAACGCAACGCAAATGCTGTTGGGCAACCGAGTGAAGTGTTTGTTTGTTCAACTTTGTTTTGCTTTTTTTCTGTGTTGAGTTTCGTTTTTATAGTTTACTATGGAAAAAAATGTGGAAGGAATGGTAACTTCACTCAGGAAGAAACGGACTTTTTGGTGTCGCTTGCAGAGGCCAAAAAATATATATTATTTTTTTTTCTAAAAATTCAGATAGGTCCATGTTAGAGCACTTATTATTACAATTTCAACATTGGTATAGCAGTTTAAGCAGTAAAATTGTGAAAAAAAATTCTTATCTGCCGGATAAGAATTTATCAGTCACTTGATGTGACTGATAAGATACCAGGGAGTTTATCTGCAAGATATTACTATCTGAGACCTGTGAAACCGAAACTTGTTGTTTATCCGGCAGATAAGTGCCGAATAGACTATCAGAGAGTTTATCTGTGAGTGATGAAACTGGCCCTAAATAAAATATCGGTTGTCGAGAAATCAACTCGGTTTTATTGAAAATATCACAAATTCCTAATAATACTGCTAAATCAGGTGTTTAGGGCCATAATTCACCACGCTTGCTTAATGAAAGTTGGCAGTTGACATCTTAATTCTTGGATGTGCAAGTGATTCATACCTCTATTATCCTATGCAACTGGGTTAAATCCTATCAGTTAAATTTGCGAGTTTAACCTTGAGTATCTAATCAATATATATTTCAGTACAATAAAACAACTATGGTTCAAGCAACCCTGCTAGTCTATTTTTTTTGCATTATGATACGTGCTGACGTATCATAATGCAGATAATCTTAGTATATAAGGTTAAAATAAATACGTTTAAAATACCTTAATTCAAAATATATAACGGATAAAAAATGTGAAATGTATTGACCTAAGTCCCAAACTTATAAATATGAAACACATAATCGTCGTAAAGCCTAAATATAAAAATGATTAGTGGTTAAAATAGCTAAGACTCAAATTCCTATGGGATGATAAGAAACTGAAATGTTGTTATACATGCAGAAGGCATGTATAATATTTCAAGGTAGTTATGAAAAAAAGGAAAATCGAACAGAAAGTTGCTCACGACCGCATTATACTTCTAACTCAATCAGACAACAGTATTTCAGAATATTTGGGCTGTCTGAGTATTCAAATTTCTAGATTTCATATAATACTAATGCTTAAATAGGGTCAGAAAAGAAAAAAATACGAAATAAAATAAGAATTTAAGGGTCATAGAATAATAAAAAAATATGTCATTTGAAGTTATGTACCTTAAACTTATGCATTATAAACTTGTGGATTTTGATAATATGTATTTCTAACAATATGTAAAACGACCTTTAGGCTCGTCATCGTTGTATAATAATATATTATCCGTTATCTAAAATCAAATCAGACATTTTGAATTTATTTATTTCAACATTTATATATTTAATTTTCTGCATTTTGAAGTTCACCCGTTCAAGTATCAGGAAACACAAAGAGGGAAATAAAATGATTTAAAACAAAAAAGTATAATGAATTGTTTTTATTATTTGAATTGATTTTTTATTTCCATAATTTTCTTAAAACTACTAATAATACATAGACTTAATTGTTAAACATATATTTATTATTATGCTAAATACAAAATAAAAAAAAATTTTCTTCGACTGTTATCCTATTAAAATGTTGGACTTTTAAGACTAATATTACACAGTGATTGTATATTTTACGTAAAACTAAATGTTTACAGTACATATATATATTTGAATTCATCTATATAAGTTGGAAGGTGGTTTTTTCTATATACTTAAGACAACGATTGCACTTATCATAAAAATATGTTTATCAACGAATACAAATACTCTAAAAAGAAATAATATGTACACGTATAAAAAACAAATAAACATAAAATCTTTTAAGTCATTGCACTAAAATGTATATCGTACTGAGAAAAAAATAAAATAATGTTATTAAAAGAATGTTTTCTGTATGAATAAGGATATGTCATATATTTAAAAGTCCCAGTATTAGTTTGTTTTTACAGCTACAAACAGGCAGTGAGTAATACATCTAAAAGTACATTGACACGATCCGCGCGACCGGAGATACCGCCCGGACTTAAGGGCTTATTCCATTACACTTTGTCGTTTTTGAATTCAGACGTCCTTCGAAATTACTGCCCCAGACGCTCGTTATTCCACACAAATATGTCTACTTTTCAGAAGCCTAGCGTTCTGAACGTTATTCCACTAGTCTGAATTCAGATTCTGTGGCTTTCAAACGTCTTCATTCAGACAAATGGAATAAGCTCTTTACTCGTAGCAAGGACGTTTAATACACAGTTATTTTTACCTTTTGCTATTGTTATTATTGCTATTTTTTTCGCTGTGTAGGGCCAGTTTAGAATGTCGCTACCCCTTTCTACCCGAAGGTAAGAGGCGACTATGGGTAAGAGGTTTTTGGGCGATGCGTTTGGAGACCCATCACCAACGATACTTTATTTCTACCATCTTATCCCCTGTCAATTTCCAAAATGTGGTTGAGTAATTTACAGCTCTGAAGATCTAGCTACCCCTTTTTGGGATTTATGGCCGTTAGTATATGTATGTATGTATCAAATTAATAAAATGATGTGTATTTGAGTATCATAAGAATTTGATAATAAAACCGTTCTTAGACCGCTCCCGACTTTTTTGACCTCATTATGTCCAGGGCGGTGAACGGTCGTATGCTAGTACCTTAACTGATTAATGTTTTCAACAAACATTTCTGGGAAAAAACGCTTATCGAATGTATGCAGCAAATGTACATAACTGTGGATGTGCTTATTTTGCATTATAATAAAATGAAATACATTCGTCCAGTAAAATAAATTTATAAATCATATTATGCAATTGCATAAAGCCAGTATTTTGTTTTTAATTTTAAGTCTATTTTAATAAAAGTTTATTATTGCTGTCTAGTGTCGGCTTAGAATAGCAATATCTCATTTCTTCCCGCGGGTGTTCGTTAGAGGCGACTAAGGGTATTGGGGCTTTCAAAAGAATTTTTGGAGGTTGTGATTGGAGACCTATCACATAAAACCTTTACTTTGCAATCTCTTACTCAACTTCCAAAAGTGGTTTAGGACTTTTTTTATTCCGAAGCTCTGTCTACCCCTCCTAGGAATTTATAGCCGTGAGCATTTGTATGTATTTTATTATTATCTTAATACCTTTATCCAGGTATATTAACTAAAAAAAAATTTTTAAATTAAGGTTAAAATTTATATTGACAGATCTTTGTTAGAAAAAGAGACGTACAGTGACATGCCTTATATTACGGAGCAGAACCTGATTACGCGAAGCTTATGTTAGTTGAAGACCAAAAATAATTCACCATGGAAAACAATGCTGAATAGTAAAACACCCTTGTATAAAATTACCTATTAATCATATTCATAAGAAAATTTTATAATAATCACAGCTGATCTCAAAATCACGCATGCATTGGCTGCTATATTAAGAATGAAAGTAAATAAAAGATGATTCCAAGCAATATGAAACACTACAAATGAATTTGTTTGATATCGAAAAAATTTTGGTAATAAATGGAAACGTGAATTAAGCAAATAATAACACTAAGAAATATTATACATACATACATACATATACTCACGGCTATAAATCCCTAGATCGGGTACCCAGAGCTAAGGAGCTAGAAATTCCTCAGCCATATTTTGGAAATTGACAGGGGACAAGATGGTAGAAATAAAGTATCGTTGGTGATGGGTCTCCAAACGCATCGCCCAAAAACCTCTTTAAAAAGCCTCTTACCCTTATTCGCCTCTTACCTGCGGGTAGAAAAGGGGTAGCGACATTCTAAACAGCGAAAAAAATACTAATATTAATAAATTTCTTCGCTTAATTCCGCTAAATAATACCTGCAGTCTTCATGCAACATGCACTGTGCACCGCCCGCCCTTCCACTTACAAGAAATCGAAAAGCAGACAATGCACCACACACACACCCGCAAGCGAAAACCACAGGCAACCACAAACATGCGACGCGTTTCGACTCAACACGAGTCATTGACGAGCAGTTAGTAGACAGTTCGGCAGCTGACCACCGAGTGCCGGTCATACGATTTTGCGGTTATATTTATAGGCCAGGCTCCCCACTCCCCCACCCAAAGAACATCAATGACGAGTGACTATATTATTGGAAAAAATTGTCAAAAGTGGGGAAACGGTGTAGCCCTGCTGTTCATTCAGCAGTGCAACGGAATTATCATTATCATATCTGGAGATTTCAAGTTTCTCTAAAAGACATAATCTTAATCCCTTATTACAAGTATGTAAAATCTCCAGATTATGATTATCGGGGAGAACGTGTCCAGTATCCAATAGATGTTTTGCAAAGTGGGACCTTTCTGGATGGTCGTTTCTGAATGCTGCCACGTGCTCCCCGTATCTTGTTAGAAAACTTCTACCAGTTTGCCCAATATAGACGCTGTTGCATTCAGGACAAACAATTTTGTAAACACCAGATTGTCTGTGTTTATCTAATTTCTCTTTTTGATTACATAAATAACGTTTCAAACTATTGTTTGTTCTGAACGCAACTTTAATACCAAACCCTTTAAGCGTCTTTGAAATCTTTTCAGAAATCGGACCAACATAGGTGAGACTGGACTTCATGCGGTCCAGTTTTTCAGGTGGTATAACATATAAGAGTCTGTTCACCATGTTGGTCCGTTTTCTTGTAATTAGTCTGTCTATTAATTGCTTGGTGTAACCGTTTGCAACAGCTATTTGGTAAATAGTACTTAATTCTTTATTGTAATTAGAAGGTGATAATGGAACTGTTAGCAAACGGTGTACATAGCAATGAAAAGCTGCAAGCTTGTGTTGCCAAGGATGGCAAGAAGATGCGGGGATTACTGTATCAGTCTGTGTAGGCTTTCTATAAATCTCAAAAACATGCTTATTTCCTGACCTTGTTATTTTAAGATCGAGGAAATTGAGAGATCCGTCCTGTTCCTTCTCTAACTTGAATTTAATTTTAGGATGTATTCTATTTAAAATTTGAACGAAACTATCGAGCTGCCTATATGTACCTGTCCAGCATACAATTATGTCATCGACATATCTATAGTAATAAAGTATATTACTCCTCCCAACAATGTTGTTACGCTCAAAATTATCCATAAAAATGTCAGCCATCAAGGGACTCAATGGAGAACCCATTGCCAGACCTTCTCTCTGTTGGTAGAAATAATTATCAAACATGAAATAATTTTGCTGCATACAGATGGAAGTAAGCCTTGATAGCTGGCATCTTTCCTCCGGATGTAGTCGCTGAGTTACCATGAATTCTGAGATGAAACGTAAGCAATCTTTATATGGTACGTTTGAAAACAGACTTTCTACATCCAGAGAAACGAGCTTGGCATTGCAAGGAAGAACAACATCCTTTATTTTGTCAATAAGATCCAAACTGTTTTTTAAAGTGAAAATCGGATTAAAATTAGTCTTAGCTTTCAAAATGGCGTTAAGTTGTTTTGCTAAATTGTATGCCGGCGCAGCTACATAAGAAACAACAGGACGGATCGGAATATTATCTTTGTGAATTTTTGGCAAACCGTAAAGAATTGGGGGTAATGGATTCATAGGAACGATCTTGTCCTTCTCATTGTCGGGGTTTGAAAATACATAGGATGATTCTGAGATTGCTCTCTTTAACTCCGAGGCATACTTCTTAGTAGGATCCGACCCAAGTCGAACAAAATCGTCCCCTAGGATGACATTGTTAACCTTCTCTGTATATGAATCGCGACTCATGATGACAATTGTACTACCTTTATCAGCTTTGGTTAGAACAAGATCGTTAGAATCTAACCTCCGCTTAATTGACTTCATCGTGGCCAACTCGGTCAAATTCTTAACGCGAGGGCCAAAATCGTGAGATTGAACATTGCTGTTGTTAGAAGAAGCACTAAAACTATTTTGTGTTAGTCTCCGAATCTTGTTGCACTGGACAATGTATTTACTATGAGCCACCTGAGAAGCCAGATCTCTAGCTTTCTGGTCAAGATGATCTGGCTTCTCAGGTGGCTCATAGTAAATACATTGTCCAGTGCAACAAGATTCGGAGACTAACACAAAATAGTTTTAGTGCTTCTTCTAACAACAGCAATGTTCAATCTCACGATTTTGGCCCTCGCGTTAAGAATTTGACCGATACACAGTTTTCTCCTAGTGAAATTGCGTTGTTGGAAAAAGGATTAAAACATAACATAACACCCTGTTTAAATACTAAATCTTTAGAAACTTTGGCGGTGGATGCGGAAGTTGCTGTAGTCACTAACAAAAGGGATGGCATTGTTAAGAGTCTCGTAGCCAACGATATCAAAAATTCGTCGCCTATTCAGAATACCTGTAATTCAGGTTCAGAGTTGGCCACGATGAAGTCAATTAAGC